>VDFB02330571.1:0-39029 GCA_007258455.2 Sequoia sempervirens | reverse complement strand
TCTAAATCTACAAGGATCTCTAAAAACCACCTATAATGGGACTCATTTGCCACTTGTGATGAATGAGTCCAGTTTGGATTTTTTTGGAACTTCAAAGTTTTGATATGCACCTCTCAGTCTGCTCAATCTACTCCTCTAGGTTTCTGGATCTAAAACTCTAATTTTTGGGCTATATATGACCTTTTAGTGAAGATTATGACCTTTCAAATGGGGAGACAACTCCAAAAGCTTGAACCCTAACTCTCACGATCTTCAAGTCTCCTCAAATCACCTAGGATCTACAATCACAACAAAGAGAGAGGTGGCAGGAGAGAGAGAGAGAGAGAGAGAGAGAGAGGAGAGAGAGAGAGAGAGAGAGAGAGAGAGAGAGAGAGAGAGAGAGAGAAAAGAGAGAGAGAGAGAGAGCAAGATTGTTGATTGTTAGGGAATAGGGGTTTCCCTTGGTCAAACCTCTTGTAGGTAATTAAACCAAATGATGAGACAAGTATAAAACATGAAATAAAGAACATGAATCATGGAAAATAATACCTTGGATGAAGTATTGTAAATGATGTCTTGTAAATATGCAACTTAACATGAAATGGCCATGAAGGATGTAGATCTTGATCTTGACAATAGGAGTATAACAATGCTTGATCTTGGATCTTCAATGCTACATCACAACACTAGCTCAATAACATGCTTGATGCTTGATATGCTTGACATGATGATGGATCTTGAATTTCTGCAACAATTGATGAAGAAATGTGTCCTTGAATGCTTGAATATTGATCTTGAAAGCTATCTTGATGGCCTTGTGCAGACTTGGAATGCTTAACTCTTGAATGCTTGACTTTATATCATGTAGTCTTATGCCAAATAGTGATTTCAAAGCTTGTTTATATAGGTAATGCACTCAAATGATGATTTATTTGATCCCCAAGGCCGACATAGAAGAAATTTGAAATTAAAACCCAAATTTTCTTGCTCAAACCTTTAAAATAGGCCAAATGGGACTCATTTTCCAAGTTGGGAAAATGAGTCCAACCTGGATGGGACTCATTCACCCAAAGTGGTGAATGGGTCCCACAGGGGCTATTTTGCTTGCTAAAATATTGGGGAATGTGTTAATTAAGTTTATATGTTGATATTGTGGGGTTTTTTTTATCAAAATATGCCTTGGGATGCATAATATGGGGTCATATGGGCCTATTAATTATGATATAAAGGTCATAAATGCAAGGGAGCCCAAAATAAAATGTGAACTTAGTGTAAATAAATACATTTTACAACATTAAATTAAGGCCAAATTGGGTCTATTTATCTTAGAAGGGACCTAAATCTCATTTGAATGTGTAAAACACATTACAAAACTAGATTAATTCTACCTTAGTTTACAAGCCTCCTAAAATTAATGTGAAGGTGTAAATAAATACACTTTACAACATTAAATTAGGGAAAATTTAAGTTAATGTAGCTTAAAAAGGGCCCAAGACCTAATGTGGATGTGTAAAACACCTCACAACACTAGATCAAGGTGACATTAAGTCCAATTTATCAAATTAATTATTCCTAAATTAGGTTTGTACCATTTCCAAGGGGGTCTCTTTTCCATCATTATAGGGGGAATCTTGTTTCCACCATGTAGCTTCCTTTTTTGCTTTGGTTTTATTATTTGGAAAATTAGTTGCAATGTGTCCCATCTTGTAGCAGTTTCTACATCTAAAGGATAAACCTTCATATTCCAAGGGCTACGTCTAGCCTTGCTCCATGGCATTCAAGATGATTTCATCTGGTAGATCCTTTGAGATGTCTAATTCCACCAAAATTCAAGTGAAGGTTATGTGCATATGGTCTGTTGAAGCCACATCTATAGCCACAAAATTGGCAATAACATTGCCTATTGTAGCAAAGAAAGATTCAAACCAATAATGTAGAGGAAGGTTTGGAAGACAAACCCAAAAAATGATGACTGTAAATGATTTAGTGATTGGGTTGAAGTTAGGATGCCAAGATTTTAACATCAACATGCTTTGTCCCCAAAGCCAATTATACCTTCAAATTGTGTCATTTTCTTTCTTACTGTCAAACACTACCATAAAAATATCTTTTACGTAGGTAAATCTCAAGGTTTCTCTTCCATGTGAGGCATCCATGATTCAAAAATCTAATTGTGCAGATCTGGAAGGCTTGGTAGAACCGGTTAAACCTTCCAATCAACTTGTTATCCCTGAGAACTTCTTCATTCGCTCTCAATTCTTTCAAGATATTATTATTGAAGTCAATTTTTAAAGGAATTTCAAGATTTTGAGCGAATCGTTGACAAGTTGTGCTTGGAAACTCCATTGATGTAGCAGATTTTTTAAAAGCCATATGGGTCGCATCTTTCACATCTCTAGCAAAGGAAGCCAAACTAGGGATTCCCATCCCGAGAGGCAACACCATATGTGTTTGTTGAGGAGAGCATGCAACCATTGTGCCATTAGCTTCCCCATTCGTAGCCAGTGTGAGAGTCCATGATTTTTGGTTTGCAAGCAAAGAGCTAGGGAAGGAAGGAAATTCCAAAGCAGGATTAGGGCTTTCCAAGCTTGTCGAAATGCCAAGGAAAGACCCTTGGCACAAGGAAAATATGCACCCCGATCATTCGTAGCACTTGAAACATCTACCTTTGCACATTGACTCCCATTCGTAGCCCTAAGATAATTGTGCATTGGAGAAGACTACAAATCAACAACTTTCGACATCATGAAAACACCTATATCTTAATAATTTATATATAATTTGTATCGTTATTGTAGGCTACACTAGTTTCTAATTTATTTATCACCACTTAGTTCATTAAAATAACTAAACTTATCAAGTTATTATTTTATCACAATTAAATCATTATTTAATATTTATTGCTTAATCAATTTAATTCAAATTTAAATCTAAATTATCTATAATTAAATTAATTTAAATCTTAAACTACATTTTAAAGTTAAGTATGAAATTAAAATATTAAACTGAATAATCAGTCTAGTTAACTCACCAATTAAATCAATTGATAGGCCTAAAACAAAATAAAATATGGTGTGCCCACCTCTTAGGAGATGTGAAGCTTAGGGAACCTTATTTTGCTCTATTTCATTCAAGGAAACCTTAGAGATCTTAATCCAAAGGTTGAATTGAGAAGAGGGATCTACTATAAGGTCTACTATGGTGTGATTATAGATAAAAAGGGGGTTCACCACTAAGCAAAGGCTTAGAAAGACAAGAAATGTAACATGCAAAACCTAATTATATGACCTAAAAAGTGAACTCAAATTAGAATAGAAAATTGGAGATAAACATAGGTGCACCTGGAAGGCTAAAGATGCTTGAAACAAGGTCTACAATGTTGAAATTATGAATTTTGAAGCACATTAGAACTCATATGCTAGGAGGGGTGATTTAGTCCTAGTTGAGGGTTTCAGGCTGAAACCAAAAATTTCAATTGCTAAACTAGGATCTACATAATAAGTCTAAAAACTAGTATACTGGGACACATATGCCACAAGTGGCAATTTAGTCCCACTATTAGGGTTAATTTGAAACTATGATATCCTCTAGTGATCTATACTTCTCTCCCTTCCGATTTCTGAGTCTAAAACATTAAATTCTGACCCATAGGTGACTTTTCATGATCTTGCAAGATAGATGACAACTTTGACAACTTTCTCAAATCTTTCTCTTCAATGGATCTCCAACCTAGATCTACAAATCACACACTAAAGAGATAGAAAAATGTTGTTTTGTTAGTGGATAGGGGTTTTCCTTGGTCAAACCCCATTTTGGTAATCAAACCTTGAAATAAAATGAAATAGAATGAAGGAATGATGAATGAACAAATATGCTATGTTGCAACTCACCAAACCCTTGATATGAAGGCTGCAATCTTGTATGAAATGGCTAGCATGAATGTAGATCTTGACTCTTGATAGAATGATATGGATCTTGACTTGAATGCTTTCTTGAATCATAAGATACCTACATCACAAATGTTAGCTCAATAACAAACACGATGCACGATGACTTTGATTTGATGCTTGAATCTTGAATATAGCTCCAAAGTACTTGATAATCAACTCTTAAATGCTCTTGAATGCCCGGCCAAGACTACCAAATGCCTAGGTTTGGGACACAAATTTCAAGAAATGTTAAGTTCTAAGCCAAATTTAGGACCAGGCCCTGAAACTTAGGTGGTACCCATATGCCCAACATTGTGTATGAGTCCCAAATCACTAAATCTTGGTCATACAATCCAAAATCATTAAACTATGATTGGTCATTTGATATGTGTTAGGATTATCCTTAGAAAGATGCATTAAATAAGGCTTGTGGATGCGAAATAGGACCAAATAAAGCATAAAGAAGACCAATTTTAGTAGGGAGGGTGCAAACAAGTGTGAAAATGTAAAGGGATACATTTTTCTACACTACATTTTTCCATATGTCTCTTCTAAGTTGATGGGAGTGTTGGTCACTTTGTTAAAAAAGGATGGTTGAATTTTTGCTTCATTAGAGGAACTAGGTTCACCTATTGTAGGGAACTTAGGCTTAGCGTATGTCTCAATTTCAGGATGTAAAAGACCAAACATCTCAAGATGTGTTGGTTGTTTCATGGAAGGATAAAGGATGCATTAGTCTCAAGATTGTTAAGGCAATCATTTATAAAGTTGTTCATGCTATCATCATCTCCTCCAATGATGTCAACTTTGTGAGGAAATGTATTAGGAGTTGATTGAGTATGAGTGAGTTCAATTTCATTAGGATCATTTCCAAAAGCACAACTTGACACATCCACTAATGACCTCAAGGAAATCCAAAGCTTACCAAAGCACATATCCATGATGAAATGAAATGCAATATGGAAATTAAGCAATGAAATAAATGAAACAAATTAAGTTAGGTCTAATGAAATGAATGAAACATAAACTCAGTAAACTAAAACATAAATCTAACAATAGAAAATAGAAGCATAGAAAGAAGAATTTTAATGTTGTAAAATGCAAATTCATATCTAACATGGGACTAAATCACCTAGAAGGGTGTATGAGTCCCAGTAATGGTTTTTGTAGGGTTCAAATTTTGAAAAAAAGTCAACACAGAACTCCCAAGAATTAGGTAAAACAACCTGCACCATGACTAAATCACCCAGAGGGGTGAATGAGAACTAGATGAGGGTATTGACAATAATTTCAGAAAATTCTAAGTGAATGTTAAGGTTTTTAATTTTCATATAGTCTAGACTAAGTGCAATTATAGATTTCAAATGAAATTCAATGATGCAAGATGCAAAAATGCAATCTATATTTACTTTCACTAATGCAAGATTTATAAGCCCTAAATGCAAATTAACTAATGCAAGACTTAATGCAAAGTTAGTGTAAGCTATGTCTAGGAATATGAAGCACTCCAAATCAGAAATAAGGTGTCCAAAGTCTAGGTTCACTAAAATGAGATGAAAGAAAATATGGTGTGCCCACCTTTTAGGAGATGGGCAACTTAGGGAACCCTATTTTGCTCTATTTCATTCAAGGAAACCCTAGAGATCTTAATCTAATGGTTGAATTGAGAAGAGGGATCTACTATAAGGTCTCCTATGGTGTGATTAAAGATAAAAAGGAGGTTCACCTCTAAGCAAAGGCTTAGAAAGACAAGAAATGTAAGTAACATGGAAAACCTAATTATATGACTAAAATGAACTCAAATTAGAATAACAAACTGGAGATAAACAGAGGTGCACCTGGAAGGATGAAGATGGTTGAAACAAGGTCTACAATCATAAAATTATGACTTTTGAAGTACACTGAGACTCATATGCTAGTAGGGGTGATTTAGTCCTAGTTTAGGGTTATAGGTCAAAACCAAAATTTGCAACTGCTAAAATAGGATCTACATAAAAAGACTAAAAATTTGTATATTGGGACACATACGACACAAGTGGTAA
The DNA here is from genome assembly GCA_007258455.2 of Sequoia sempervirens. Taxonomy (NCBI): domain Eukaryota; kingdom Viridiplantae; phylum Streptophyta; class Pinopsida; order Cupressales; family Cupressaceae; genus Sequoia; species Sequoia sempervirens. Next base: position 33,079 of record VDFB02330571.1, on the reverse strand, counting down.
TTTAGTCCTAGTATCAGGGTTGATATGAAACTTTGATATCCTCTAGTGATCTTCTATAGCTTTTCTCCCTTTCGATCTCCAAGTTTGAAACACCAAATTTTGACCTGTAGGTGACTTTTCGTGATCTTACATGATCGATGAAAACTTTGACAACTTTGACAAATTTCTCCAATCTTTCTCTTCCATGGATCTTCAACCTAGATCTACAAATCACACACTAAAGAGAGGGGAAAATGTTGTTTTGTTAGTGGATAGGGGTTTTCCTTGGTCAAACTCCATTTTGGTAATCAAACCTTGAAATGAAATGAAATGAAATAAAATGAAGGAATGATGAATTAACAAATATGCTATCTTTTTACTCACCAAACCCTTGATATGAAGGCTACAATGTTGTATGAAATGGCTAGCACGAATATAGATCTTTAATCTTAATAGAATGATATGGATCTTGATAGAATGATATGGATCTTGACATGAATGCTTGCTTGAATCATAAGATACCTACATCACAAATGTTAGCTCAAAAATAAACATGATGCAAGATGATTTTGACTTGATGCTTAAATCTTGAATATAGCTCCAAATTACTTGATAGTCAACTCTTGAATGCTCTTGAATTATCTTACTTGAATGCTCATAAGATCACTTAAATTTCTAGTCAAAATTATGTGAAATAACCTTGTGTTTATACTTGTTTATGCCAAATTTCTTGAAATTAGAACACTACAACCTGACATCAGATCTAGGAGAATAAAATCCCACCAAGAATTGAATTTAAAATAGATCCAAGATAAAGAGGGACTCATACACTAGTTGGGGTGTATGAGTTCCAATAGCCTAGGCTTGGGACACAAATTTCAAGAAATGTTATGTTCTATGCCAAATTCAAGACCAAGCCCTAAAACTTAGGTGGGACTCATATTCCCAGGGTACCCTATGAGTCCTAGATCACTAAATCTGGGCCATACAATCCAAAATCATTAAGTTATGATTGGTCATATGATATGTGTCAAGATTATCCTCAAAAATATGCATTAAATAAGTCTTGTGGATGCAAAATATGACCAAATAAGGCATAAAGAAGCCTAATTTTAGCAGGGAGGGACCAAACAAGTGTGAAAATGTAAAGGGATACATTTTTCTACACTAAAAGGCCAATCAATTTGGTTAGCTCAAGATCATGCATTGATTAAGAAATCAATAATTATCAGTTCACTAATCAAATGAGTTGAATACCTAGTCACCTCTATCCAATTAACAAATTGATTGCCAACTTTTCCCATCAGACCCATCCATTTGCGGATCTAATTCATGGTCCATGATCAAATCTCCCCATTCAAATTCCTCTAGATTATTTATAAATTGGAGCTTCATCTTGCATTTTCACCATCTTGAATTGAGCAAGTAGCTACTATAGCATTAAGAAATAAACATCCCAAATAATTCAAGTACATCCACTCCATCTACAATGATGATTTGCATTGGTTTAACATTTATAATTTTGTTTATTTTATTTTGAGGCAAATTGTTATTTTGCTCAATTGGAAGGTGAAAGTTTGTGATTTTTTTGGAGTAAAAATTTATTGGTTCATTCTCCTTTTTAATTTATTTGGTTTCATATGCCATATTTTTGGAATTACTGGTATGAATCTGAACTAAGTTTTCATTTGTAGGGTCAAATTTCCAATTTTTATTTATTTTTTATAGGTTCTAATTATTTTTGGTAGTTGGATATTTTAAGATTTTTGACTCTTACATTGTACGTTGTTGATTCCCAGCCCAAAACATGACACAACCCTCTTTTGTTGCTTTTTTTAATGCCCATAATAAATTTTTCTATAAAACAATCATGGATAAAATACAAGAGAGAGGTATATTGGTAATTTAAATTCAGTTGAAATAAAATCCATGTAAATGTCAGTCTAAAAAATTCAATTAATTGCTTATACAATTCAATAGTGTTTTGCATGATGGTAGATCTAAATCTACCAATATCCATGTTAAATAATTTCCTTTGATATGCATAGTAACTCACCTCATTCGCATTAGTCCGTCACTTATTGTTAGTGCACTATAGGAAAATGGATCATTAACATTTTCATGGTTATTTAGATCTTTTTCCTATGATGTTTGACTTATTTTGCTTTGATTCAATGTTGCAATGTAACTTATGCATTCACATTATGTCCTAAATATTCAAATTATGATATTTTTGTGAAGGTGTTGTGAAGTGTTGTAACACATTTCTACACTTTTCTTGACTCTTATTATAATTCATTTAAATATTCCCCTTTTATCCCTTACCAAGTCTTATTTCAAAGTGTTGTAAAGTCTTGTAACAAACTTTCATGCTTTCTTAGGCTTGTCACCACTAATTACACCTTTCTTATGCTTTATTTGTCCCCTTTATGAATTTATAGGTCATAATTAAGTGTATTTTTGAATGTAAACCCAAAAAACAACATTAAATGCAACTTAATTCCCGAAACCTACTTACAAGCCTAGAGTGGGACCCATTTTCCATGGGTGGCAAATGAGTCCCTCTTGGCTCTAAATTCAAAATAATTCAAAATTTCTTTTAGGTTTTTATTCATTAAGACTTTTTGTCTACTTGTGATGTTGTATTATTGGGTAATTAGGGAATAAGTGTGTATAAATAAGTGTTTTTCTACCCATTTTACACCTAATTCATTCAAGCATTCATCCTTGCATTCAATCTCATTCATCCACTTAAGCATCAAAGCATCATTCAATCAAGCAAACATCAAGCATCTTGGAGTAGCCATTGACATATCTTTAGACTTCAACAACAAGGTTTTGGTGATTTAGGACATTTGTATGTTGCTATTCATCATTTCCTTCTTCATTTCATTTCATTTCTTATCAAGGGTTTGATTAACAAAGTGGGATTTGACCAAGGAAAATCCCTATACTCTAACCCTTAACCATTTTCCCCCTCTTTGCATGTGTGTTTGTAGCTCTTGTAGGAAGATTTGGCAAAGAAATAGGCATTGGAAAGTGGTCAACAAGTCAACCAAAGCCTAATTCAAGCTTGGAGACAACCTACAGTCCATTTTCTGCAGATTTGACACTGTCAACCTGACAAGAAGACAAGTGTAGATCTGGGCCCATAGAATTGATTCTTAAATTTACAGATTTTTGGAGGACTGATTTGCCATCAGTGGCGAATGAGTCCCATCTATAGGCTAGAAAATTTTATTTTGTTAGAATTTAGTTCCCGACAGTCAGAAAGTAGTTTCAGGTCTTTTTACTAGTAGGAGGACTGATTCTTCATTAGTGGTGAATGAGTCCCACTAGTGATAAACAATCATTTTTTTCTAGTTTCTAGAACCTTACAAGATCTTCTTTAATAAGTTTTGGAATTCATTGAAATCCTTAGTGGACATTTCCAATTGTGCCTTTGGATGTGATCCTAATGACCTCGAGATTTCTCATGCTCTTTCAACTCCTCATGAATGTCCTCCTCATGATGTAGATATCATTGGAGAAGATGATGATAGCATGAGAAAGTTCCTAAATGAATGTCTTGATAGCCTTGAAGCTAATGCAAATTTTTACCCATCCATGAAACATTCAAACCTCCCTACTGTTGCACCTCCTACTACATTTGGTTATCTACATCTTGAAACAAATGGACCTAAGTTCACTCCATCAGGCAAACCTATTTCCTCTAAACAAACAACTCAATAATTTTATGATCATAAAATTGAAAACACACCAATAAACCTTGAAGAAACATATGGCAAAGGCTTTATTATCTTAAGGAAACAAGGTTGTGACACAACAATTGAGCATAACATTCACCAAATTTTGGAACAATGACCAACAGATGAAAACACAACAAGATTAGGATATCAAGATCCTCCTCATGACAAGTATCCTTTTGAATATTGGAGACTTTGAGATTATGGTACAATGATCTTTGATTCTCCTCCTAACTTGAATTTCCTCCTCCCATGTGAACAACCATTACCTGATTCTAATGAAAAGGATGCTAGGATCCCCATAGGTCATCATCCTCCTTCAATTCATGAAAAAGGCGAATCTAGTAAATGAAAACAACCTTACAAATTGAAAAAAATCAATTTTCCTCTCCATCCACCAACTAAGTGTGAAATGAAACTCCAAATGATTTTAAACAGAGGTCTCACTCTCTTACCACCATGATTAGGTTGGTAATCAATCCTAAAGATTCTAACATACCATATTGCAAATATCATTGTGTTCTTGGCCATTGAACTAATGAATGTTAGACATTGAAGGACATATTGAGTAATTATCACTTCATTGATACTGATAATTATCCTATCATTCCATAATTCCCTAAACCAATTCCCCTCATCATGTGAAAGTTTTAGAATTCTCCATTCTCACTATTGTATGACCTTTCCCATCGCTAATCTTGGCTCATTCTTTCCTTACACTCCATGGGGACACAAAGTTGTTAGCCTTGTCCTAGTAATACATTTTTCCTTGTCTCTTAACTACGTTATTTCCATTTTTCTTATACCACTTGATATTGAGAAGCCAATAACTTAGTTAATGGTTGACTTGCATTTCCATTACTCTCCTATTACATTTTCATTTGTACGTATGTATTGTGCTCCCTCGTAATGTGTGTTTGATGTTCTCTCTCTCTATGTGCACTTCCTCTATTTGTACCTGCATTCTTCTATATGTCATACATTTTACCTTTCCTTTTTTTGCTTTGTTTTTGTGTTTTCCTTTTGGCGATGATGCAAAGCGTTGAGACCATAATGTCTCTTACATGTTGACCCAAAAGGCCCTTCTCTTTTTCACTTTTCTTTCGTGTTTTCTTTTTGGGGATGACACAAAGCATTGAGATGCCTTATGTCTCTTCCATGTTGACCCAAACAATCCCTTTTCCTTTTTACTTTGTCTTTTCTTGTCTTTTCCTTTTGGGGATGATGCAAGGCATTGAGACCGAAATTTCTCCTTCATGTTGACCCAAAAGCTTTTTCTTTTCATTTTCTCTTTGCTTGTGTTTTCCTTTTGGGGACAATGCAAAGCATTGAGACCACAATGTATCTTCCATGTTGACCCAAAAAAAATATTTTTCTTTTGTTTTCATTCTCTTTTTGTCATTCTTCTAGTTGTATGTATTTGGGGAATGATGATAGTTCTGAGCTCTTTAATAAAAAACATTGCAGCAATGAAAATACTCACCCCAAATCCATAGATCCCTTATGTGTTTGGTGTGTTTCTTTATGGGGGGCAACCCTCCTTTCTTTTGTTTTCTTTCTTGTTTACATGGCGTAGCCTTACTCAGAAACATATGACTTGGCATAGGGGATTTCCAAGTTGGTTCTCATGTCTTGGTTCTTTTGGAGCTTTTTCTTCACTACTTTAAAGTAATTTCTCACATAACGGTGTGTAGAAATTCCTTTAAAGTGTGGGAATACATTGGCATTACTCATTTTTTATTTTTCCTTTTCTTGGTTCTTAGTGCAACTTTGTTACTTCATATAATGTGTTTCCTCTTAGTGGCTTGATGTGACACACTACATCCCCTAAGTTGTGAATATTCTATTATTTGATCGGTCCTCTCTTGGAGAAATTAGACACAATGTTCCCTAAGTGGCATACCTCTCATGAACTAAACAAGATGCATTTGAACATTTATCTTGCATTTTACATTTTTGCATTCACATGACCACCTTGCATAACATAGCTTGCATGCCTGTGGCACCATCATATTTTTTCATGAGTTCTAAGCATAAGAATATTTTCTTGTCTCATGAAGCACAAAACAACATTTTTCCTTTGTGGCACCTTATTAAAGTTATTAGGAGGTATAACTTTGGTATGGTTGAGCGGGAAGCCCATTCCACGACACAAATTTCCCCATAGCCACCTATGTGTTTGTGATTACATACCACCTGAGTGTATGTTTCTCAAATTTTGGGCCTTCTCACTCAATAGACCATGATGAATTTCATCAACCTAGAGTTATTATATATTTTCTTCCTTAGAAAAATAGCCTAGATTTGATTCACAACTAGCTGAACAAATGATTGAAGCCTGATTTGACTTTTCCTTTCCCTCTTCCTTCTCTCTTTCTCTTTCATACATGTGTGTTACTTTGTTCTTATGTTTAGTTTTCCATGGGATCTTCATTTGGGGGCTTGATTACCCCTCTTGATTATTGTGATCTCATCTTTCTAGCATAAATGCATTTGAACCTCCCTCTCGATATGCATGGCTACTTTAGTGTGAGTTTGAAGCAAGTTCATCCTCTTACTAAAGTGGGGGCTAAATGTACCATAGAAAAATGGATCATTGACATTTAAATGGTTATTTAAATCATTTTCCTATGATGTTTTACTTATCTTTGTTTGATTTAATGTTGCAATGTAACTTATGCATTCACAGTAGGTCCTAAATATTCAAATTATGATGTCTTGTGAAGGTGTTGTGAAGTGTTGTAACACATTTCTACACTTTTCTCAACTCTTCTTATTATAATTCATTTAAATATTCCCATTTTATCCCTTACCAAGTCTAATTTCAAAGTGTTGTAAAGTCTTGTAACAAACTTTCATGCTTTCTTAGGCTTGTCACCACTAATTACACCTTTCTTATGCTTTTTTGGCCACTTTATGCACTTACATGTCATACTTAACTGTATTTTTGAATTTAAACCTGGAAAACAACATTAAATGCAACTTAATTCTTAACACCCACTTACAAGCCTAGAGTGGGGCCCATTTTCCGTGGGTGGTGAATGAGTCCCTCTTGGCTCCAAATTCAAAATAATTCAAAATTTCTTTCAGGCTTTTATTCATTAAGACCATATGTCAGCCTGTGATGTATTATTGGGTAATTAGAGCATAAGTGTGTATAAATAAGTGTTTTTCTACCCATTTTACACTTAATTCATTCAATCATTCATCATTGCATTCAATCTCATTCATCCACTTAAGCATCAAAGCATCATTCAATCAAGCAAACATCAAGCATCTTGGAGCAGCCATTGACATATCTTTAGAATTCAACAACAAGGTTTTGGTGAGTTAGGACATTTTCATGTTGTTATTCATCATTTCCTTCTTCATTTCATTTCATTTATTTATCAAAGGTTTGATTACCAAAGTGGGATTTGACCAAGGAAAATCCCTATACTCTAACCCTTAACCATTTTACCCCTCTTTGCATGTGTGTTTACATCTCTTGTAGGAAAATTTGGAAAAGAAATAGGTGTTGGAAAGTGGTCAACAAGTCATCAAAGTGTTTCAAGTCAACCAAACCCTAATTCAAGCTTGGAGACAACCTACAGTCCGTTTTCTGTAGATCTAAATCCGTCAACCAGACAAGAAGACAAGTGCAGATCTAGGCCCATATAATTGATTCTTGAATTTGCAAATTTTTGGAGAAGGATTGATTCACCAATAGTGGTGAATGAGTCCCACCTATAGGCTGGAAAAGTTGATTTTGTTAGAATTTAGTTCCCCATAGTTAGAAAGTAGTTTCAGGTCTTTTTACTAATAGGACTCATTCGCCACTAAAGGAGGACTCATTTGCCATTAGTGGCGAATGAGTCCCATTGGTGATAAATAGTGATTTTTTCTAGTTTCCAAAACCTTATTTTAGCTCTCAAAAATGCAAGTAAAGGTACATCAAGAGGTTGCCAATCTCTTGTTACATTTTAGTGTAACAAACAAGGTTGAAATGCTAAAACCTTCTACTCTTTAGGTGTTGCTAGACCTTGGCGGGTGTACCGATATGAATTGGGCAGACTTGACTTATGATCTTCTCTCTTGTAGTGATTTTTCCATGATGGCAGATGGAAGTGGACAAATGAAATCAAATTTGGTATAGATTGTATAGCAATATTCCAAACTAAATCTTAATATGCTTAGTTAACAAATGTAAAGAAAATGAATAAATCTAAATGGTGACATGTAGAGACTAGTGCCTTATTGGGTATGTGGAGTCAAATGAAATAGAAATAGGCAACCTCTTTATGGAAAACACTCAAATTATTTGGCATATGTTTTTTTTATAACTTCTATAAACATGCAAGACTATGATTGTTAAGCTCTTCTTAATAATCTAGATGAATTTCCCTGATTACTATGATCAATTAAAAGGATTTAATCTTTCCTTGAAAGCACCGATCAATAAACCTCATAGATACAACAAATGTGCACTGATAAACTAAAGATAAACTTGTTATATCAATTTAAACAACCAAAAAGTATCAATCTTGGAGACAACTTAGTAATATTTTCAATAAGCACAATAGACAATTGACACTAGAAATGAGTAGCCACATCAACTCATTTTCATTAAAAACTCCATTTTGAAAACATGTGTCATGGTCTCTGTTTTGTGGAAAATTTTATCCAACTATATATTCTCTATCCTATCTACTCTAAATTTTGATCTAATCTCTCCATTTACATTTGATAATGAATATTTATACATTGGAAACCAAAGAGACACAACCCTTCCCATTCACTTGTCGGCAACCAATTATATTTGGGTTTTTGTTAATCATCACTAAAAAAATTTTTGAGACATCCCGTATAGTTATGTCGAATGAAAATGTATCACCAAAAGTCATCCTTTTGTCCATCGCTGTGAAGTCATGTCATCTCATTGACACTTTGAGTCTCATCGACAGTCGTCCTTCATCCCATGTACTTTGCTGTGACATTTCTAAGTCGGGGAGATGTCCCACAGAAGATACTTCACCTTACCAAGATGTGCTCTTTAGTGTACTTTCTAGTCGCTAAGACAATTCTAAGTCAGGAGGAGGTTTCATAGAACACCCTGTGTTTTACCGAGATGCACCCCGTGGTAACATTTTGGTCACTGAGACATAACAACCCTTTCACTAATGAAATTAATCTTACCGATGAAATAAATTTCATCGGCAAGACTATGAATCTTCAAAAAGACTCATACCAATGCCAAATGTCTCACTGAGAAATCTCCCAAAGTTCACATTTGATTGTCATGACAATATCATTCTTACACTAATGAAGCAGCATGTCGGCATGAAAAAATAGATCGGCAAGACTATATAACTTCACTCTGATAGTCTTCGATAGAGATCATTCTCATTATTAGCAAGACCAGAGGAGTTCACCAAAACCATACTCTGATACACTTTAGTCCTACCGATATGTATATCTTTATTGTCAGTCGGCAAGACAATTCAAACTCGCCAAGACCACACCGTGAAAACCTTTTGTCATACGATATGTTTTCTTTATCATCAGTCGGTAAGACACGACAAATTCACCGAGACTTCATATCGAATACCTTTTGCTTGGCCAAAGTGTTTGCCTAGACCCCGATAGTCGGTGAGACAAAAAAGGTTTGCTATGCCATTACTTCAATGAAAGATCCTTCACCGATATTTATATCCTTCTGCTGCTAGTCGGTGAAACAATAAGATCTTGCCAAGAGCCCACATTGAAGAAGACTCTCCTACCAAAAGATACCTGCATGTGAACTCCAATCGCCGTGATATCAAAAATGTCTTGCCGATATGCAACACAGATGTATATCAACAAAAATGTATTATGGGTTGCCGAAACCTTGACAATCTCATGCCGATATGGATCACAAAGTGAAATACTTAGACCTAGATGGATTTCATGGGACTACACGGCCAAATGTGGGGAAAATGTGCTAGTGATAGGACTTATTTGGAAACTTATGAGTATGAACATGTAAAATCATTAGAATTTTATAGTTCTAACAGTGGCTCCGTCTGGAGATGAATGATTGTAAGATCATTACAAGGATCTAGATCTCAGGGTGAGCAGACCAAACACAAGATGATGGATTACGTGGCAAGATGGAATGAATGGAGATGAAAGTGACCCTATACTACTGTACATGGAAAAATAATTTGAAAGAAGGAAAATCAGGATTGTCCATGTACTGGCAAGTCCTGTTCCTTTTATTTCTTAAACTACTATGCATGGATGATAGAACTTTGAGAGGACTGTCAAGGATTTTCCATGCACTGGAAACCCTTAATCCTCTGTATTGTTCAAGAGAAAAAATGCTTCAGAAATTGCCCATGTACAGGAAATTCCTGATCTTCACCAACCATATTCTGTAGATAGTATGAATCTTCATCTTTCTTTCCAACAACAACAAAAGGTCCCAGCCACAAGGCTTCAAACTTTGCATGCTTGCCCTTCTCCTGGCACCTTGCATTCCACATCAATACCAAATCACTTTCTCCAAATTTTCTATCCTTCGCCTTTTTATCAAATAGATACTTCATCTATGTCTATAACTTCATGTTTTGGTTTTGGGAAACTCTCCTTATTTCATCAAGTTTAGCTAGTTGCTCCATTCTTTCCTCCATAGGTTCTAGAATATCCAAATCTTCATGAAGGACAAACTTGTAGACTGGTAACAAATTCTGCAAAGGCATCCTGGCTTGTGTTGCATACACCAATTCAAATGGAGATTTTCCAATTGCCTTTTTTACAGTGATTCTGTTAGCCCAAATTACCAGTTTTAATTTTGAATCCCAAGCTTTCTTATTTGACCTAGCATCCTTCTTATAATCTTCAGAAGACTCTTATTGCTAGATTTTGCTTGACCATTAGCCTGTGGATGGTAATGGGCTGCATAAGAAATGGTAATGCCATATGTGCTACAAAAATTTCTAAATTCATCTGATCTGAAACACATCCCATTGTCAGTGATCAATCTTATTGGTGTACCAAATCTGGTAATGATGTTGTCCATTAGAAAATTTGTCACAACTCTACTTGTAGCCTGTTTAGTTGGGATTGCTTCAACCCATTTGGTAAAATAATCAGTGGACACCAGTATCCACCTATGTCCACCTCTTGATTTTTCTTGTACCTCTCTAATGAAATCAATTCCCCATTGATGAAAAGGGGCATCAGCCTGTAAGGGTCGAAGTGGCAAAGCTCCCTGATACTTCAATTTTGTAGAGAATTTCTGGCATGCCTCACATTTTATTACATATGTAAAAGAGTCATTGAAAACCTTTGGCCAGTAATAACCTACCCTGAGAATTTTATGTGCAGTTGTCTTTGCTAAGTAATGTCCTCCATAAATCCCTTCATGCATTTCACTTAAAACATGTCTGGCCTGTGATTCATCCAAACATAACAATAGCATACCATCCCTATTTTTCCAAAATAGATCTCCATCCATGAAGACATACTTAGATGATTGCAACTTCAAATTTCTTTTTTGGCTGTCACTCAATTCCTTTGCATACTTCATGTATTTAAGATAATGCATGATATCTGTATACCATGCCAGAGTATGCTCAATGATCGCAATTGTAGTCTCTTCTTCTACACTACAAATTTGATTTTCTTCAATATTCGCCTCTACCATCAACTTGGCCAATCCCTAGCCTCTTAAGAGTTTAGTAATTTATATCTCCAGGTCAAACTCTTGGATTTTGTTAGTCCATCTACATCTTTTTCCTATTACTTCAGACTGTTTCAGAGTATCCTTGACAGTTGCATGAGGAACGTAAGCAACCACCTTTGCTCCAACAAGATATGGCCTGAAATATTTTATAGCTTTTACTAATGCAAATGCCTGCTTTTCCATTATGTCATATTTTAATTCAGACCCCTGTAATGAGTTACTAAAGAAAGACACAGGCTGTTCATAACAATCCTCATTCTTCTGTAACATAATAGTAGCAATATTGTGCATTGAGGCGAATGAAAATATCTGAAAAGGTTTTGTAAAATCCAAAGACTTAAGGACAAGAGCCTCCTTGATGGCCCTTTCTATGGATACAAAAGCTTCCAAGGTTTCTGCGTTCCAGTCTACCTTTTATCCTTTCTTCAACATTTTTGATATGGGTTTAATGATCTCAACAAAGTTAGAAACAAATCTCCTAACAAAATTAATCTGTCTAAAGAATGACTATATAGCCTTAACATTTTTAGGGATAGGAATTTTATCAATGGCCTCAACCCTCTCAAGATCTATCTTAATCCCTTCTTTTGAAACAATATGTCCCAAGAGCTTACCTTCTATGACTGCAAAATGACACTTCTTAGGGTTCAAGCTGATACCATACTCTAAGGATTTAATAAATACCTTCTTTGAATAAGTAGTCAGGTCATCTTGATACACCACCATGATAACATTGATCAAATCTGCAAATGCCACATCCATAGCTCTTTGGAAGGTTGCTCCTGTGTTGGTGAGACCAAATGGCATTCTCAGATAAACATATGTCCCCCAAGGAGTTGTAAAGGTTGTCTTATATTGCTCAAATTCCTTGACCTTGACCTAGTTATACCTTGAAAATCCATCCATCATAGACAATAGTGCGCACCATGTTACCTTATGCAATATAGCCTCCATATTGGGTAGAGGATAATTATCTTTGAGGGATGCTATGTTTAGATTTTTGAAATCTACACATAGCCTGATATCTCCATTTTTCTTTCTCACAGGGACCAAGCTTAAAACCCACGTTGAATGTCTGATTGGTTTAATGATTCCCCCATCTCTGAGCTTTGCCAATTCTTCTTGCATTTTAGGCTCCAATGTTGGATTTATGGGTCTTTGCTTTTGTCTGAATGGTCTAGCATCTAGCTTCAATGGTATTTCATGTTGAAATAGATCTTCCCTATATGCTTTTAGATCTTCATAAGACCAAGCAAACACATGTTTATATTTTCTTAGCAATTCTATCAACATTTTTCTAATTGTTGGGCTTATCTTCTTCCCTATGTACACCCTTCTTGGTGTCATCTCAGTCCCCAAGTTAATTTCTTCAATATCTTCCCTCTTGACTAGTTTTTGCTTCATGAGGGATTGATCATTTCCATCATACACCCTCTCCAATGCCACTAAGCCTTTAGGAAGCTTATTTTTTTTAAGCTGTAAGATCTCCTTCCCAAATACTATTTTCTCCCCATCCACTTCTTCAACAAGGGCATTGGTGTCAATCTCTTGGGCTTCATACTGATCTATACAGTGGAGAAACTTCATAAGGTTAGTATCATCATTGAAGACCTACCAACTGTAAATGTTATCAGGAACAGTAAGCCTTGTCTTGAACTCAATTTGTGATACTCCAGCCAGTGTAATTTCATCTCTTTTTAGTGCCACATTTGCTAAAAAATCTGCCATTATATTTTTTGACCTATCAATTCACTCAATTGAGAAGGCATCAAACAATTCAATTGTGTCCCATACAAAATTTCTATATTGCTTCAATCTTTTATGTTTTTCTACATATTTTGACCTAATTTGTGAAAAAACCAACTTAGAATCCCCTTGCATAGCCAACAACTTGATTTTGTGTTTCATAGCTATATTCAAACCTGTTAACAAAGCTTCATACTCCACAACATTGTTTGTACATTCAAATGCTAATAGAAATGAATACTTAAATGTAACACCCTTAGGTGAAACAAATACTATCCCTGATCCATTACCTTCTTGACTACAGGCTCCATCAAAATACATCTTCCACACACCATTGTAGTTTTGTGTAGCATGCTTCTCAATTGGATCATTATTGATCAACTCTGGCTAGGCTAGTTCTATATTAAAACTCCCAAGATCAACATCACAAAAAAAAATGATCTAATTTTGTGGTACATAGTCAACAAGTTGATTCATCCTTGGCTCCCTATACAACTTTACCTCTTGGCCATTTACCAGAATTGTTGCATAAGATAGATCAAACTAAACATTCCCACCAACAGCTGCTATCCACTGTCTTGATAAAAGCATACCAAACTAAGGAGGGATCTCTATTATTGTTATATCAATATGGTAGGCCACTTGAGGATAAGTAGATAGCTTGATTTCAACATCTTTCATTATACCCACCACAGGAATAGGTCGGTTATCCATCGCATAGCATTTACCTTCATTTGTATCCACCCTCATGCCTAGTTGTTTAATCACTCCTATTGGCATAATATTCATGGCAGCACCAGAATCTATCATGCAATTCCTTAAAAATTTGTTATTTATGAGTAATGTAGTGAAAAAAGGATCGACCTGTGGGGGACTTGTCAATACATTACTCAGGAATATTTCTGAGATATTTACTTCCTCTTCCTTACTGCTTGCTTTAGTAGCCACCTTGTTTTCAGAATTCATGTGCTTTTCATTTGTTATCAATTGGACTGTCTCTGTACTCCTTCATCTTCATCATCTCAAGTAGTGGAACAAACATCTTTACCTGAGATAAAGCCTGAGTGAAGTCAAAAGAAGAATTCTCCACTTTAACCATTTTCTTTTGCTTTGGCGTTTCTCCTTTGTTTTCTTCTGTTTCTCTTTTACTTGGTTGATCAGGATTTTTCATTTCTTTGTGTAATACCTTCACTTCCTCCTTGTGGACAAAATTCTGTTTACTTTCATCATATTGTTTATTTTCTATCCTTTTCACAGTTCCTTAGTTCCTTGTGACACCTTTTCTTTCATAAAAATACCCCTGGGGACACCTTCCTTCTCATTTACTGTCCTATTTCTCAACTAGTACTTACTCTTTTCCTCTTCAACTGCAGCAACAATTAGTCTCTCTATTTCCTCTTTAGTAAGTTTCCTCATACTACATTGAGTAGGTATTTCAATAGAATGTGGCTCTATATATTCTTCTTTAGAGTCAGAAAGGATCTATTGTTCAGGCATATAGACATTGTATCTCTAATTTGAAACATCATATTTGTAGCCTTCATCCTTTGAAGATGAGTACCTCTCTTCCACATGGTGAAAAGTGTTTGAAGTCAAATACACTTTGTGATCTTCTCCATTGTTTCCCATCAACATTCCTTCCTCTTGCATTCTTTGGGCTACAACACAATAATCTGGTGAATGTGGCTTATCACAAAATTCATAGAAATAATTGTTATTCACCATATAAGTTCCCTTCTTCCTCAATGGATCATGAGTTTCTTTGCTTCTAGGACTATCTGTTATAGGTTTTCCATCTTTCTAGTTTGTGTTATAAGGCATTGCATGCAACCTAGGCCTTTCATTCCTGTATGTGTGCTCCTATTTGTATTGATAATTATTGGTTTGTTTTGGAGCCCTATGATTGTCTCTTTTATCAATTATCCCAACAACCCTCCTATTGTTTTCAATTGTTAATGTTGTCTTCTGGGCTTCAGCCAAGTCTCTTGGGAACCTATTTCTTAGTTCATACCCTATTTTAGGATCGAACACATTCAAATAAACACTCAAATACACAGAGCCTCGCAGTCTTGATCTAGGAGGTATTTTATTTTGCAGTTTATTGAATCTTCAATTAAAATCATAAATTGAATCATTTTGAATTTTCTAAATTTGCATCAATTCATGAAGAGCAGCATTAGGTGCACTTTGATTCCCATATTGCTCAAGGAATCGGTCCTAGAATATTTGGAGTGAATCAATAGAGGCTGTTGTTAGGCTATTGAACCAATCTCTGGCTTCTTCAGTCAACAACATCATGAATAACCTCATATGTAGATCTTCATAAGGTCATCCAAATCTTGAATGAAGGCATTGAAGCTTGTTAAATGATCTTTAGTAGTAATTGCATTACTTTTGGTGAACTTAGGCACCAGACCTCTCCAACTGCCATCCATAGGGTAAGGGTATAAATAAAACCCTGCTAAATCAAATCGTCTAATCATTGTTATGTACTAATGAGGAGGAGGGTTAGGTGCGTACTGATACAGTGGGTTATTATATTGTGTATTATGATGTGGCATATAATGTTGACCATGAGGCAGTTGTGTGTATGTTTGTTGTGTGGGAATATGAGGTGGATGATTTGGCTGTCTATATTGATTCCCTACTTGGTGGTGAGGGACCCTTGGTGGATCAGAAGGCCCTGTACCATGATTACTTTGCTTATGAGGTGGCACATACTTTGGGCAACCAGATGTTTGAATAGTAATTTGAGCTTTTTGTAATTTAGATTTTAATTCTTCTATCTCCTTCTTTT
Source organism: Sequoia sempervirens (assembly GCA_007258455.2). Lineage (NCBI taxonomy): Eukaryota > Viridiplantae > Streptophyta > Pinopsida > Cupressales > Cupressaceae > Sequoia > Sequoia sempervirens. The sequence continues at coordinate 17,106 of VDFB02330571.1, read as the reverse complement.
GTAATTCCAACCGTGCTTTTACTTCTTCAGGAATTGAAGGTTCATAATCATCTTGAGGATTTCCATGATCAAAATGTCCATTTTGATTACCTTGCATTTTAAAATCATATTCTTGCTGAATTCTAATTCATTCAGCCTCGAGTTCAGCTCTGAACTCAGCCTGTTTCTGAGGATCATGAAAAGGAAAATGATTTCTTTGATCTTCTGGGGTAAAAGGATCTGTGCTCAAATTATCTCTCCATGTATCATAGCGATCATATGTTTCACAATGTGCTCCTGATGCTTTGTCTTTGTTTGTTATGCACATGTTCTCACTTATCCTTTTTCCTTTATCAACCTTGTCATCTTTGTGTGTCCACTTACTGCCAGTAGGGGATCCAGTATGACCTCCCCTGTATTGAGATCTTCTTCCATTCATGTTTGAACAGATGCAATGTTTCTGTCAGAGTCGCCACTCACTTTTTTCAAAAGTGAGAAAGTATTTGATATTTCTTATTCCCAACGAAGTCTGTACAAGGTTTCTGACTCTATGATTAAGGCCTTGGTTCTGAATTTATTTGTCCCCAGTAGAGTAACCAATTTTTTAGCTCTCAAAAATGTAGGTAAAGGGTACCTCAAGAGGCTGCCAATCTCTTGTTACGTTTTAAGGTAACAAACAAGGTTGAAATGCTAAAACCTTCTACACTTCAGGTGTTGCTAGACCTTGGTGGGTGTACCAATATGAATTGGGAAAAGTTGACTTATGATCTTCTCTCTTGCAGTGATTTGTCCATGATGGCAGATGGAAGTGGATAAATCAAATCAAATTTGGTATAGATTGCATAGCAATATTCCAAACTAAATCCTAATATGCTCAGTTAACAAATGTAAAGAAAATGAATAAATCTAAATGGTGAAATGCAAAGATTAGTGCCTTATTGGGTATGCGGAGTCAAATGAAATAGAAATAGGCAACCTCTTTATGGAAAAAACTCAACTTTTTTGGCATATGTTTTGTTTATAACTTGTATAAACATGCAAGACTGTGATTGCTAAGCTCTTCTTAATAATCTAGATGAATTTCCCTAATTACTGTGATCAATTAAAAGGATTTAATCTTTCCTTGAAAGAACCAATCAATCAACCACATAGGTACAACAAATGTGCACTGATAAACTGAAGATAAACTTGTTATATCAATTTAAACAACCAGAAAGCATCAATCTTGGAGACAACTTAGTAATAATTTCAATAAGCACAATAGACAATTGACACCAGAAATGAGTAGCAACATCAACTGATTTTCATTAAAAACTCCATTTTGAAAATATGCATCATGGTCTCTATTCTGTGGAAAATGTTATCCAACTGTATATTCTCTACCCTATCTACTTTAAATTCTATTCTAATCTCTCCATTTATATTTGAGAATGAATATTTATACATTGGAAAATGAAGAGACACAATGCTTCGCATTCACTTGTCGGCAACCAATTGTATTCAGGATTTTGTTAATCATCACTAAAATAATCACCGAGACATCCTGTAGTTATGCTGAAGGAAAATGTATCGCTAAAAGTCATCCTTTTGTCCATCACTGTGAAGTCATGTCATCTCATCCACACTTTGAGTCTCGCCGATAGTTGCCCATTGTCACATGTGCTTCACTGTGACATTTCTGAGTAAGGTAGTGTCCCACAGAAGATACTTCACCTTACCAAGATGTGCTCTTTAGTGTACTTTCCGGTCGCTATGACAATTCTAAGTCGGGAGGACGTTTCATAGAACACCCTGTGTTTTACCGAGATGCACCCCATGGTAAATTTTTGGTTGCTGAGATGTAACAACCCTTTCGTCGATGAAATTAATCTTACTAATGAAATAAATTTCATCAACAAGACTATGAATCTTCAAAAAGACTCATACCAATGCCAAATGTCTTGCCGAGAAATCTCCCAAAGTTCACATTTGATTGTTGTGACAATATCATTCTCATACTGATTATGCAACATGTCAGCATGACAAAATAGATCGGAAAGACTATATAACCTCACTCTGATAGTCTTCGATAGAGCTCATTCACATTGTCGGCAAGACTGGAGGTGTTCACCAAAACCATACTCCGATACACTTTAGTCCTACCGATATGCATATCTTTATTGTCAGTCGGAAAGACAATTCAAACTCGCCAAGACCTCACTGCGAAAACCTTTTGTCATACAATATGTTTGCTTTATCACCAGTTGGAAAGACACCACAAATTCACTGAGACTTCATATCAAATACCTTTTGCTTGGCCGAAGTGTTTTCCTAGACTGCGATAGTTGGTGAGACAAAAAGGTTCGCTATGACATTACTCTGATGAAAGATCCTTTGCCGATATGTGTATCCTTCTACCACGAGTTAGTGAAACAATAAGATCTTTCCAAGAGCCCACATCGAAGAAGACTCTCCTACCGAAAGATACCTGCATGTGAACTCCAATCGCTGTGATATCAAAACGTCTTGCCGATAGGCAACACAGATGTATATTGACAAAAATGTATTATGGGTCAGGGAAACCTTGACAATCTCATGCCGATATGGATCACAAAGTGAAATACTTAGACCTAGATGGATTTCATGGGACTACACGGCCAAATATGGGGAAAATGTGCTAGTGATAGGACTTATTTGGAAACTTATGAGCATGAACAACATGTAAAAATCATCAAAATTTTATAGTTATAACACCTTCCAAGATCATCATTCAACTTCCAGGTGCAGTTTGTTAAGTCTCATGGAATTATTTTTGCATTTTTTTATGTTTTTAGTTCATGTCTGCATATCACACTATGTTTTCAACCATTGCATATTTCATTAGTTTTTCATTCATAATTAGTCAATTTTATCAATTAGTTACACTTATATCATTGCATTTAGTCATATTTACATCATTTATTCCTTATTTTGAGTGAACCACCTCAATTTTAGGGGTCTAAAAAACCCTAAGAGTGCAAGAGAAGTACATAGATCACAAAACCTTAAAATTGATGGTTTAGTTAGATGGAATTCCTTCCTTATGGCTCAAAATCTTGAACAAAAATATATTTATGACTTGGCGAGCATTGAATTGTTATTGTCATCTTCCCTCCCCCTCCATCACAATATTCACTGTCCTACAAATTTCTCTGCAAAGGAATCCATTTTTTGTTCCTTCTACTTCAACCCCCACTTGTAGTTGTAAATAAATAAGGTTAGCATTGAGAGGTTATAGCTAATTCAAAAAATACAAATGAGCAAGAATTATAGATATACAATGTTGGGTAGATATACATACATTATTTTGGTGTGGCCTCAAAAATTTATAACACAATAAATTTTTGATAGGTAAACATGTTTTGTGGACCAACAAAAGGGTGTTTGATTGGTAAGGCTCAAGGACTAAGACCTATCAACTTTTATATAGAAATTAAGGCTGCCTATTTAAATTATTTTTCTTTATTTTAAGAAGAAATAGGAGGATAGTCGTGGATCTAATTTACATGAATGACTACTCACCTAACATGCACATTATTTTCTAAGATGATTTTTTTAATTATTCATACAAGATACAGTTTGAAGATCTTTCTTTCAAACTATTAACAGGATTCAAGTAGGTTTTATATACAAAGAAACACTTTTTAAACCAATCTCATGTTGCACTTTGGAAAAATTAAAATAAACCCTTTACATTATACTTTGGTGCTTAGTAATTGAACTTGTTTTCTGTATATATATATTTAGATTAGAGCATGTTTCTCATAATTATTTCATATGATTTTTCCTCATATTGCAAGGTTATATTGGAAATTCAAAACAACTTAAACTAAAGACAAGCTACAAATTTTCTCCTTTTGTCTCACAAGAAAATATTGAGGATAAAAGATAACTTGGACTCATTTTTGTAGTAAACCAAACATCATTATTGAGAACTCATATCTCATTCTTTCTACTTTTGCTTGTACCTAAATTTGATCATTGAATCTAGTGGAAGCTTGTCTATTGGTGGGCTTTACAAACTAAGGGAGGAGTTGTCATTATTGGTAAAGTAAATATGTGATTTAAGCACTTCATGAAATGAGGTGGTTTAATCCCACCAATACTTAGGTCTAGCTTCAAATACCTTCAAGCATATGTATAACTCCTTTATATAGATTGTTTATATCCTAATTAGGCATCCCTTTGGCCTTTATTCCTTATAGTGCATTGATCCTTAGATTGCATGAGGAAGTTACTCATAATGTACCCCATTTATATTGGTAGTAGGCCATGGAACAACCAATTCCTCGGCATTAACCATCCAAACATGTGCTAGGTTGGTAGGCAATAGGTATAAGAAAGCTAAGGTAGTGAAACAACTTTCTACACTAATTTTGATGAAAGGATTATGCATAAATTTTTGGATCCTTCTAACAGTTACATAAACTTAAATAGAAATAAATATAAATAAATAGCATGTATATCACACACAATGATTTATTTTGGGGAAATCCCTTTTGAGAGAAAACCACCATAATCTAAAATCTGCCTAATATATTATTTAGTAATCAACAAGACTACAATTACTTGTAGAACAAGCCTATGATAGGATTATCACCAACCAAAGATATGAAGGAAACTTCATAACTATTAGATTCTCACACACTATAATAGTACAATACATATCCATAATACAATGCCCTCATAAAATATGATTTCCTTCTAGGGAAAGAAAAACCGAAATAATATCCACTGTGAGATCTATGACCTAGTGATGACAGTGCAAATTTATAATAATAAAATATTTAAAAGTGGTATTTAGGGTCATTGCCACCAAACCCTATCCAAGGCACATGACCCTGAGAGCCCCCATTGAGGGATTATCCCCAGTCCGTGTAAGGGGGATACACGCCCTCCACCCTCCCCTCCCTACCATCCCCTCACCCCACCCTTAAATATAATAACCTGATATAATCATAAGGTTGAAACACCACTTTCCTAATAATAGTTTTACCCTATGTCCAACAAACTACATCAAAACTACCCCATCTTTGGATACATGATATAGTTATAATCCTACAAGGAGTGAAACACCTACTTGTGTAGCATAGTCTTGTTCATGTGAATTTTGTATCTTTTAATGCTTAGATCAACCCTCCCAACTTCAAACCACTCCAAAGGGGAAGCTTATCCATCTTGAGCCTTAGGATTTTTCTTTTTTTCCTTTTCTTCATATAAGTCATAACTTTGTCGACAACAAGAACTTTCATCCAAAGTCAAATACCATAGTCACAAACTTGGAAAAAAACAAAAGTCATAACCTTGAATCAAAATTGGTCCATAACCAAAGTAATAATTATACTCCTATCCTTACCCATAGTCACCACTTTAATCCAAAATAACCCAATGAATTAACCAAACTAAACCATTTCCTAACCCCACCTTAGATCACCCAACTCATAGTCAACCAACCCTAGGTTAGTCCACCCTAGTTAGTTTAACTCGAGTAAACTTAAACCATAGGTCCAACCATCCTAGGTTCAACTTAACCATAGTCCATCCAACCCATAATCAACTAACCCTAGGTTTACTCCACCATCACTAGTTTAAATCAAGTTAAACCTTAGGTTAACCCAAATTTAGCTCAAATTAACCATAGTTCATCCAACCCATAGTCAACCAATATTAGGTTTACTCCACACTAGTTAGTTTAGCTCATTAAATGAAACCATAGGTCAACTCAACCTTAGATTGAATCCAATAAATAGTTAACCAACCCTAGGTTTACTCTACCCTAGCTCATTTAACTCAAGACAACTTGTACCATAGGGCAAGCCAACCTTAGTTAAACATAACCATGGTCTACCTAACTCATAGTTGATCAAGCCTAGTCTCAAATAACCCAAGTTTAAACCAAAATTAGTTTAAATTTTCCGTAATCGATTCAACTTGTAGTCAACAAACCTGGGCTTCATTTAACCCAAGTTTAACTCAACCCCAAGATCACACAATGCAATTCTAACTCAACTATAGCCTAGTCAAACCATCATCTAACCTAAGCGTAGATGATCTATCCCATATTGAATCAACCCTAGATTTATTCCATTGGTTAGTTTATCTCAAGTCAACTTAAACCATAGGTCAACCCAACTTTAGTTCAAATTAACCATAGTCCATCCAACCTTGAGTTTACTCCACCCTCAATAATTTAACTCAAGTTAAACCATAGGTTAACCCAAAATTAGTTCAACTTAACCATTTTCCATCCAACCAATAGTCAACTAACCTTAGATTTACTCCACCCTAGTTAGTTTAACTCAAGTCAACTTAACCATAGGTCAACTCAACCTTATATCATCCAACCCATAGTCAACCAACCCTTGGTTTTCCCATCCTAGTTCATTTAACTCAAGTCAACTTGTACCATAGTCAAACCCAACCTTAATTCAACCTAGCCATAGTCCAGCAAAACCATAGTTAAACAAACCTAGGCTCATGCAACTTATGGTTAACCCAACCTTTGTTCAACTTAACCATAATCAATTCAACACTTAGTCAACAAACCCTAGGTTTCACTTAACCCAAGTTTAACTCAACCCTACATTCACTCAACCTAAGTCCAACTCAACTATAGGTCAACCAAACCATCATCTGACCTATCCTTAGATCAACCAATATCTATTGAACAAAAAATAGGTTTATTCCACCCTAGTTAGTTTAACTCAAATCAACTAAAATCATAGGTTAAGCTAGCCTTAGTGAAACTTAACCATAGTCCTTCCAAACCATATTCAACCAACTATTGATTCACACAACCCAAGTTTAACTAAATCCTAGTTCCACTCAACCCAAATTCACTCAAACCATGTCTAACTTGATCCTAGTTTAACTCAGCCTTAGTTTAATTTTAACCAAGTTTAACTCAATCTTAGTTTAATTCAACCTTAATTTATCTCAGCCAAAAGTTAACCCAACCTTATTTTAGCTTAACTCAAGTTTAATTTTGTAATGACAAAAATTGTACTCCCTTCTGGGAGATGGTACAATTTCTCACTTAATTTGGGAATGATTAACATTAAACTAGACCTAATGTCACCTTGATCTAGTGTTGTAATGTGTTTTACACATTCACATTGGATTTAGGGCCCTTTTAAGCTAAATTGACCTAATTTTACCTTAATTTAATGTTGTAAAGTGTATTTATTTACACCATCACATTAAGTTTTGGGCCCTCTTACATTTATGAGCTTCATATAATCATTAATAGGCTCCTAAGACCCTATCAGTCATGGCCATGAGATACTAGTGGTAGCGAGAGTCAATTTCATCTCTGTTGTTAGAGGAATGATCTGAGACTTCAATAGGAGAATGATGACATTCCATGTAAGCCCAATGATACCTATTCCTTCTTGCAGCTTCCCTCTCTTGCCTCTGAATTGTCTTCTCCTTTCCTTTGACTAATTCCTCCAAGACAATTTAGCCTCTTAGATGATAGGCGTGTTTGAGAACACCCCATGCAAACCTTTTGGAAGCTTTTTCTTTTTTCTTTGGAGTCATAGGGATTTCAGGCATATCCCATTCACTTCAAGATAATTGTCCTGATACTCAACAGGATTGAGTCTCTTAGACCTGTGGACAGGGCTGATATTCACACTTACCTCACCCATCTCCTTAACAACTTATCAAATTTTCTCAGAAAAAAGATACTGCCCCACCCAAATATAACTAGCTCAAATTCACACTTACGCTCAGACTCTTAATTCTCATGAACAATCAAATGGTAAGAATAATTAAGCAAGTGATCAACATTAAATAAAACAACAGGAGAGTGTCTATATTAATTTTTCAAGAAAGCTTGTCGAGGACGAAGGCCATCAATTACCTTGATTTTGAACCTCAACCATCGATCATACCTTGAAGTGAATCAATAGATAATTAACCAGGATGATTAATTATGACAAGATTAGAAGCATGTGTTTGATCCTTCTCCATAATCAGAAAACTCAAGTGGGATAATCATCCACTTAGTTTACATACTAACCATACACTTAATTTTTAATCAAACTTGTCGTGTCACATTTACCTATTAGCCTGTGGGAATTAATTTTCTTAAAATTGATCACAATAAGATAGTGGGGAGTGATCATGGTTTATCTTTAGAATATTGGCCCATACCCTACCTTACTTCAATTTCACCTTCCCATGTGTACCAACATCTAACTGATTTGACGACCATAAGAATATTTGCTAAATTTAACATAAGTGCCCAAGAATAAGTTTTAATTTAGCGTCATTCTTATCTTAGAGTAGTCTCAGCCAATATTTTACCTACACCTTATGTCCATATATATCAATTTGAGCCTTTGAAAACAATCCATGTGGCATAAGCCTGCTTTCCCATTGCAAAAGATGGGACACAAGCGGGGCCCTCACGTGATGGCAAGCAGCAGTTAGGATTGAACCACATCACCCACCATCGATCGTCGATCTTTCTCTCTTATGAAGAAATAGTTGTCTTCAAAACCTAGCGAGCTGCACAAAAGTGATAGATGTTTCTTTTCCCATTAGCCTGTGTGACAATGTTCCCTTAATGCATAGGACAAATGGGTGCACTAGGAATGGTCTCGATGAAGACACATGTATGATGCCCATCATTGATCTTTTTTGAAGACATATCCATTGGAATTTTATAAAAATTGGTCCCACTGTCAGACATGACACATGGCCATCACTCGCTATCCCGTGTGTTTAAAATAATGTGAAATAAACCAACACGGGCATGCGGGGAGTGGTCAACAGGTGGCCACATTACTTGATAACTATCGTTGATCTTCTTCAAATGGCACTAGCCATCTTTTCCAAGTAGACCAGACCCACCAAAGTATCAAATGCATGTAAGAATCTGGCCAAATTGTGTGAATAAAATAATAAGGAATAAATTAGCACGGGGGTGCGAGGAATCGTGGTGATCAACTTTTATCGATCAAACGGCCAACATGAAAACCTATTTCTACATATGCCCAAAATTTAATTTAAAAAGGGGCCACCTCTAGGCCAATGAGAACTTGACCCTTACAAATGAGGATTTAAGATTTAAGTCATTTTTAGAAGGAAAATCAAGTCCAACCATAAAAAAATTTAAAATGATCAAGGTGATTGACAATCCTTAACTCTGGGCCAGTGAAAACAATGACTTTGATGGCATAAGTGACAATTAAAATGACTGGATACCCATAACATCAGGTCAATGTGAAAATATAATGATCAATGGTTTTCTAAATTCATAGGTTAATTGTGAGGGATTTAGGCAACACAAAAACCCTAAAATAGTGATAAGGAACAACCCTAAGCCAAAACAAGAGTGCAAGCCAAGTAATATAAATTTTTTAAATTGGAACCAAGAATTTTTGGAGGGGTTCCATCAAGTCCCATTTGGCACCTTTTTAGGGTTTTGAGTGGGAAATCATGGTTTTAAGTTCAAACTTCATGAACGTCGGCCACTGGGAACTAATAAACGGTAAGTTGGATGGATTACCTATATAAGCAAGGTCTCAAATCATTATTTCACTAAGCCTTCATGGTATGAATCTAGGCTATCAAGAGTTAAGCATTCCAAGACTTCACAAGAGTGTTAGAGAGTTTACAAGAGAATTTAAAAGTTATTCAAGGGAAGAATTCTTCATCATTTGTTACAACAATTTAAGATCCATCATCATGTCAAGATCATCAAGCATCAAGCATATTGTTGAGCTAGTGTTGTGATGTAGCATTGAAGATCCATTGGAAGAATTGTTTCATATCCATATTCAAGATCAAGATCTACATTGTACATGGCTACTTCATGTTAGATTGTTGATTTACATGTTAAGACATCACTCAAGGTATCATTTTTCATGTTTCATGTTCATATTTTATTGTTTCATCATATTAAGGTTTAATTACCTAAATGGGGTTTGACCAAGGAAAAACCCTATTTCCTAACAATCAACAAGTTTTTTCTCTCTCTACATGTGTGATTGTAGATCTAGGTATCTTGGAGTTTGAAGATCCTTTGAAGTTCAAGTTTTAAGGTTGAAGAAAGTCACCAAGTTGTCACAAGTTTTTCATCTTCATAGATAGTCACCTATAGGTTGTAAATCAGGGTTTCAGGTGTGGAAACAAAGTGTGAAAGGAAGAGCAGAGATTAGAGACATAATTCAAATCTTGACCCTCCAAAAAAGTAGAGTGGAACTGATACACCACTTGTGGCTTATGAGTCCCAGTATAACACATTTTCTAGATTTTAGTGAGTTCAAGTCAACCACTATGAGATTCTAATTTTGGTACAGAAACCCTAATCTAGGACTAAAGTTCCCAAAATGGTGTATGAGTCCTAGTGGGAATTAAACAATAATATTTCAAGGTTTTGGAGCTTGTTCTGACCTCATCATTCTCTCAGATGCACCTCTATACTTTCTTAGTCTTTTATTTTGTATTTTAGTTTCATTTCCTAGGTCATTTATTTAGGTTTTGCATGATACTTTGCATGTTACATCTTGTCTTTTCAAGCCCTATCTTGGTGGTGAACCCTATCATTGCATTTAACCACACCCTAGGATACCTTATTGCAAGATCTCTTTCCACCTTTCTACCTTTGGATTGGGATATCTAAGGTTTCCTTGAGTGTAACAAGTGTGAAATAGGAATCTTATCCCTTGTGCTCCATCTCGTCAAAGGTGGGGTGCCCTATTTCTATTGTTACATTTTGGTGAACCTGCCATGAACACCCCTTTTCTTATTTGGATTGCATCATTATCCTAGATCTAGCTTGCATTAATTTTGCATTAGGTTTTTGTATTAGTTAATTTGCATCGAGGGTTTCTAAATCTTGCCTTAGTGAAAATGCATAGAGGTTTCATTCTCACATCTTAGATCATTAAATTTCATTTGAAATATGAATTTTCACTTAGCCTAAACATCATCATAACTAGAAAACCTAGAAACAACATAGAATTTGTTGAAAATAGTGCAAAAACCCTAATATACAACTCATACGCCCCTCTGGGAGATTTAGTCCCAGTATAGTTTTTTTTACCTATTTTCTGGGATTTCTGTGTTGTATAATTTCCAGCATTTGACCCCTCCAAAAATCCTAACTAGGACTCATATGCCCCTCTAGGAGAATTAGTCCCAGATTAGCACTGAAACTTCCTTTTACAACATTGAAAACCATGTTTCTGCACTTCTATTTGTTGTAATTAGTTATCTATTCTAGTTGGCTGAGTTTCTATTACATGCATTTCACTAAATCTAGCTTAAAATAGTTCATTTCATGCACTACTTAATTCCAAATTTGTATTTACAACATTTCATTTTCCAATTGTTGCATATAGTGTAACTAGTAAATTACCTCGTTTAGAATCTAAAAATTGCATTTATATATTTTATTCTAGGTCATTGCATTGCATTTTAAGTCTCTTTCCATTTTGATTTTGTATAGATTGCTTATCACAAATGTTAGTACCTATCTTTTCCAAGTTTGCAAAGAAAAAGTTAGTCAATAAGCATGTTAGTCATTCAATCAATACACTTCCTAGTTATGAGAGCCTCTTAGTGAAAGAAAGTTAAAATGTTGATGCTTTCCTTAAATCTACACCCCATCTCATCTCTCCTATTTGTGGGAATGATGTGATAGAAGAAGATACAAGTATAGAAAATCATGAAGATCATAGTTGTTCTTCTCTCAATGCCTCTCCTATTAGTGACATAGGTATCTTGGTGAAAGAATATGCAATCATTGAGAATCATGCAAGTCTTGGTTGTCCTTCTCTTCCTTAGCCTTGGGAAGCTATTATAACAATGGAAGTTGAAATCATTTCCACTACCTTACTTAGTTACATTCATCTCCCAACACCTCCCCTGCTTGTGAGAATGCTTTAGTGAAAAAGGATACAATCGTGAATGACTATGAAAATTACATTTGTGAGGAGGACATGTTGGTGTTAAGAGATCTAATGATTGAGAGCTTTCACAATCCTACATCTCCCACTTGGGAAGAAATAATAGGATAGAGGGATGTAATTGTAGATAACCATGACAATCACATTGGTTCTTCTCCTAATACTCTTCCTAGTAATGAAGAAGATAGTTTAGTGTTAGAAGATACACTTGAAAGTCATGAAAATCTCATTTCTCCATTTCCTAATGCTCTTACAATTTGGAGAGATCTATTTGAATGAAAATATCCAATAATTGAAAAGGATGATTCTCCTTCTCTCAATGTCTCCCCTAGTTGTGATGAAGCTACTTTACAAAACCTAACCATGGAATGTGATGAACATCTTGTTTATTACTCCCCTAAAATCTCTCCTACAAGGGTAGATATTAGGGAACACAAGAATGAGACCTTAGAAAACAAGAATGAAATCATGGACAATCATCACAGTCACATTTATCCTTTTGATATCTCTCCTAACTTTGTGAAGAAGATATTTTAGTGTTAAAAGATCAAAGCAATGAGAGTCACGAGAATTCTATTTGCCTCTCTCCCCCTAGAGAGGACATTATTGAACAAGAGAATTCCATAATTAATAAACAAAACAATAAAAACATTGATAACTCCCTTACTTGTGATGGAGTCATTTTACAAGAACCAACCTTTGAATGTCATGAACATCTAGCTTGTAGTTCTCCTAAAAAATTTCGTCCTAGGGAGGATATCATGGTGCAAGAAAATGATAACATTAACAATAGTGATATAGTTTCCTTAGATGAAGATGATGAAGTAACATTAGACTCTCCTTCACTAAGGGACACTAATATTATTCAACCTCAACTTATCCTTTACCCACCTCCACACAAACCTCCAACTCAAAACAAACCTGAACTTATCCTTTACCCACCTAAGAATAATGTTTTGTAGTGGTTGAGTTATAATACTATTGCTCATATATATAACACTAGAAACAACCTTCAACCACCAAAAATACCTTCAACATTCCTCCCATTTCCCAATCCTATCTTGCCTAGTCTTCCTTGTTTGCCTTCACAAAGCGGAAAGGAGTATGATCTTGTCGAACAACTTAGGAACACTCTTGCTAAAATATCATGATGGGACCTTATTCAAGGATCCCTTCATTATCATAACATGATTGAAAGGGCCTTACAACAAGTTCCAATCCCTTCTAATGCACAACCAAATGACATAACAACCATAATTCAAGGAGTAAATGCTGACATTGTTTTCCACTAAAGTAAGCTCCCTCCTTTGGAAGTGCAAGAATAATATGAAGCTCTCATGATAATAGCTAACTACGATGGGTGGGGAATAAAAATAACCTTTGTTGACAATGGATCGACCCTTAATGTGTGTAGTGTAACCCTTTTGGATAAGCTTGGTGTGGACAAATAAAACATGCAACCTAATTCTTTATCTATTCAGGGATTTGAAAATGAAGGAAAAAAACAACTTGGTGTGATCACTTTACCTATTAAAGTTGGGAATACCACATTGGAAACAATGATCCATGTTATGCATCATGATCTTCATATAATCTTCTTTTATGACCATGGATCCATGCAATGAATCGGGTGCCTTCTACTCTTCATCATAAAATGAAATGTCTACAACAACAAAGTGTACACACTCAAAGTTGACCCTGAACCAAATAGTTTTTTGAACATTGAGAAAGGAAAGAAAAATCCTCTAAACATATTAATCCCAACATTGAACATAGAATCTATAAACGAAGAGAAAGAAGAGAGGGAGAAAGTGTCAAAACTATTAGACGATGATTGGGGTTCCTTTGATTTCACTCCTGGTCATGCCCACAAAAGGATATAAAAGTCACAACTAATCCTAACCTAGGAATTGGACATTCCAGCAGGCGACTAACATCTTCTTATGGTTGTCCATTTACTTTGTCAAACTAGGGAACGTATACTTGAAATGGAGCGGCACTGTATGTGCACTAAGAACTAGTTTCAGTCACGATTTACCATAAATAAATGCGTGATAGGAATTCTATTTATGCTACAGGAATGTAATGTGAAGCTTTCTAAACTTAACCAAAGTAGAAACCATAACAACTACAACTGAGAAACAAACTATGAACTGGCCTTATGCTGTAGTAACAAACACAGGGATGGATTCTTGATGCTGCAGGAACAATATAACACTGAGTTTGCACTGAAACTTCAAGAATGAAATCTAACTTATGATCAACAGAAAATAAATGACTAACTAACTAACTACAAATACTTACTAAGTGGGCCCCCTTAGCAAGCATCAACTAATTATGCAAGAATTGAACTCAAAACTTCATCATCTTTTATTCATAAACTCAAAATGGTATACATTGTTCTACTCACATGAAAACTAACACAAAACTCTATCTCTTATCATAGTACTGATTCTTACATACTCTGCTTCTTATTATCATACTAACTTTTACATGATATCTTTTCTATGCTTGTTATGCTTGCTCACTCGCGCAGGAGGAACACTTATTTAAAATAGAAAAGCAACTAAAGTTACCTAACTCAAATAGAGAAAGATGTGGACATAACCTGAAACTGAGGAATAGACTTCTCATAAATGAAAACATATTCGTTAAACAACATCCAGAGAATTTAGCATTCCACTCTTTCCCGATTAATGATCATTTAAGTTTCTTCCCAATGACCCGAATAGAGAGTCTTCGCTGGTACAACTTCCTTAACGTCGTGTAGGAAATGGACTTTACTATAGGGCTAAGATCTGTTGTGCTTGACTCGTTCATACTCCCTTCAACAACTTGTGATGCACAAGGTGATAGAGGCCAAAGAAAGCATTCATGGAAAACAACATGATACATTCATTAATCACATATTAAATCTATCCCATTATTCAAAAACCATATGCATTATATCAGTCATTCGGGAAGTCAAACAGGGTAATTAATAAGACACATGGAGATGTTAGGCTGCAGGAATGTAGGAATGTATTACTACATGACACTACCCATTTTAGACAAAAAGTCTTTAATAAAAGAGTTAAAACATCCATTAGTAGTAAAAGTAGAGATATTAAAAGTACATCATGATACTCAAATTATGATCATATCCTGAGCTCATCATCTACCCCCTTCTTAACCTGATGATGGTCCACCAGCATTAAGCTTCCTAGTTGTTTCCCTAAAATCCGTAGGAGCAATTCTTGCACTATTTGAGGATTCTGTGTTAAGAGCTCATGAGCTATAGGCTCATGTCTTACCAATTGACCACCCATATTCACAAATTACCTCTGTTGGGATTCTAAAACTCAAACCTTTCTAAAAATTCAAAAGAAAATTCTTCTGCTCTGCTTCTTTTTGCTTCTTTTTACTTCTTTTTGCTTTGTTTTGTCATGTCGTCACTTTTCTCTTCTTTTCCAAGAATGACTCGAAAGATAATTGCATGTAATAATTATTAGGAATTACTCATATCAAGCAGTTAATATTGTTTAAGATAAAACATGCAGCCATATTTAGAAAGGACAAGAAGAAATAAAAATATCTTATTAGTTGTGACAGCGACATAAGAAAAGGTTTGAAATGGATTATCCCACCCCCTACTTAAAAGTTGACATGTGTCCACACATGAGTGAAAGGATAGGTGAAGCATGGGAAAAAAGTACTAATATGTACATAGTAGTTGTTGAATAAATGAAACAAATAAATAATGTGATTAAGAGAAGATATTGCATACCTTTCAATTAATGCTCATACGTGCTAGGAAAATCACAGTGCACCATGAAATGATAGCTGGAATAGAAACTATGAATGAGGTGGTACAACAGGATGGATGACGTGGAAGAAAAGAGAACGAATGGCGGTGATGGATGGAAAAACGGAGAATATGGCATCCTTGAAAAGGAAACCTTTATTATGTGCATGCAACGTGGAATTTAAAGAGGTGATGTAGGAGAAAGATCAAAGCCTTTCACTGTAGGAAGATCAGTGGTTGTATTTGAAATAAACTGCTACAAAAACTCATCTTTAGACACTGGCTTATGATACAACCAAAGACGGTGTCCAGTAACCAGTAGCTTGAATTGAACTATATCTATTGTGGCTAATTACATTGAGCCATTATCAAATACATATTCTATTTCATAAGGGCCAAGTTAGCATGTGTTTAGTTTACCCTAATTTTCTTTGTACGTAGAATCATAGAGCAATGCCCAATCACCGACAGAGAATTACTTAGTTCAAATATGATTGTCAAGCCATTTTTTTTGTTGTTGGATAGTTTCAGTATGCTGTAGGGAAACTTTACTCATCTCATCTAATGCATTTAGCTACAGGAGGCATTCCTTTTGAGCATTAGAGATATCAATTTTAAGCTGGAGAGCAATTCTTAAGGTCTTATGCTCAAATTCAATTGGCAACATGCTAGTCTTACCATAGAGTAACTCAAAAGGAGTAAACCCTGTAGTTGTTTTCCATGTTGTCCTATAGGCCCAGACTGCTTCAGGAAGGTGATTGCTCCAATCCTTCTTGTGTAATTGGACTGTCTTTGTAAGGATTGCCTCAATTTCTCTGTTGGTAACCTCTACCTAGCCATTGACTTGATGGTGATAGGGGCTAGACTTTTTGTGCCTGATCTTGTAATCATTCATTGATGCAATGATTAAGTTGGATGTAAACTGAGCTCCTTGATTAGTAACAAGTTTCCTTGGGACTCCAAACCGAGTAAAAATCTACTTATACAGGAACTCAACAACTTTATTATCACGGGCATGTGTCATTGCTTTCACTTCCACCCACTTGGTTACATAATCAGTACACACCAAAATGTATGATTTTCCATTGGATAGGTGCCCCATAGGGGACTACCACTTGAGGATTCAGGGGCATTTCATTAGACCTTGTTGGTCTCCCCATGCATTGACATCTGTCACATTTTCTAGTGTAGGCTACTGCATCTTTGTGTAGTGTAGTCCAATAGTATCATGTATTAAGCACTTTCATAGCTGTTCTCTTAGCTACAAAGTGTCCACCACAGGGCTCATCATGACAGGCATACAAAATGTCATAGGTCTCATCTTCCCTAACACATCTTCTCATGACTTGGTCAGGTCCTATATAAAATAAACAATCTACAATCCATGAAATGTTAAAACTTTTC
>VDFB02330570.1:103540-134690 GCA_007258455.2 Sequoia sempervirens | reverse complement strand
GTGAGGCGATTACACCCCCTGCGCTGAAATTTGTGCTAACACTTTTTCGCAGTGGGGTGACTGCGCCCTTGATTTTACCCTAGTGAGGCGATTACGCCCCTGATTTGCTGCAGTGAGGCGACTGCGCCCCTATTTTTACCGCAGTGAGGCGATTACGCTGGGCTGATTTGCTACAGAAGGGCGACTGCGCCCCCTGGAGGGTAAAACTGTTATCTTGGCTTCGGTTTTCTTTGCTATTTTCTCCCTAACATTGTTCTTGCAAGGATACATGTTTTTTTTGCTAACCTTTTGCAGCATATTCTTGTGAAGTTGATGGAGGAAGCGAGATAAAACATCTAACATTTGTTTGCAGGGCTATCCATTTGCTCAAACTTTTTAAATT
Source organism: Sequoia sempervirens (assembly GCA_007258455.2). Classification (NCBI taxonomy): domain Eukaryota; kingdom Viridiplantae; phylum Streptophyta; class Pinopsida; order Cupressales; family Cupressaceae; genus Sequoia; species Sequoia sempervirens. The sequence goes on along the minus strand of VDFB02330570.1, from coordinate 134,308 downwards.
ATCCTTGTTGTTTGCATTAATGTAAGAACATAGTTTAATTAGAGGGAGTAATATTCATTGCTTGTTGTGCTTGTCTTTTTGTATTACCCAAAGGGAGCATTAACTTGTTTTCGCTTTCCCTTTGCACTTCGTGTGAGCCTGGGGAGTAGTTGGAGACGGTTAGTGCTTTCTTTATAGTGGGACCTGCTTGGGGATTTCATCACCCCAAGGGACGATTCCAACCACGCGTACCAGCGGGGTATATAAAGGGGGGAGAGTGAAAGTTGTACCCCAATTCAGTCGTGTTGTAATTGGCGGAGCGTCAAAGCTAGGGTGATACCTAGATAGACGTGAAGAGTTGTTCTGAGCCCTTCAGTATCTCGCTGGGGTTTCTGACTCACGCTTGTGACGGGCTGGTGTTCATGGTTGTGCCTCACGTACCGAGAGTATATCGAGGACTCCCTAGACACCTTGTGCATCCTAGATTAAGATCTCTTTGGCCATACCCTTAACACTAATCATAGGATTGTGTTTGCTTGAGAGTGTTTTTTGTGAGAAACCAGTGAAATTTTGACAAATTGGCCTTATCATTGTCATTTTAAAGTCCTTACCATAGTCATTTGCATCAAACCAAGCCTCTGATTTGCCGCAGTGAGGCGATTATGCCCCCTGATTTATCGCAGTGAGGCGATTACACCCCTTGATTTGCCGCAGTGAGGTGATTATGCCCCCTGATTTGCCGCAGTGAGGCGATTACGCCCCCTGATTTACCACAGTGAGGCAATTACGCCCCCTGATTTACCGCAGTGAGGCGATTATGCCCCTGATTTACTGCAGTGAGGTGATTACGCCCCTGATTCACTGTAGAGGGACGAATTTGCCCTCTTGAACACCCGAAATCGCCCCATTTGGATCCGTTTAGCCTCTAAACCATCATTTAACAATTCCCAACCATTATCTCATCATCCTAAGCCTCCGTTTTGTCACTCTAAACCTCCAAAAAACCTCCATTTGACCATTTTAAACCTCCATCTCATCATTCCAAACTTTCGTTTAACTATTCTAAATCCCTGTTCATTCTCCACAATTATCTTCAATCCACCCGTTCATTTTAATTTCTCCCTAATCCATTCAAAATTCCACACCCTCACCTAACGACCACCATAATTTTACCATTTGCATCGCCAAACACCACCCATAACCAAACTGTCCTAACCTTGTATTACCAAGTGGTTACCCCAAATTGACCATAGTACTTGAACTTGATTATTAGTCTCTAACTTTGACCCAAATCAATTTGCTTCCATCTTGAGGTGAATTCGGTGTCGTAAGTTATCATCCTTGGCCCAATCAATCCATTCCTATCTTAAGGTGGATTCGGTGTCGTGATCACCCTCTTAGGGTAAAAGCACAAAGTTGTGTCACACTTTCAGCCAACTTGTCAGCACAACTGAATTTAAGTATTTCTAACTAAAAATCAATTTTGGTCAAACATATGATCTAGTAACATTCATTCTAGCTAATTTAGATGCTTCCACAACTTTTTCAACTAAAATTGTTGGCTAAAAAAGTATGGAGCACCACTTTGAGTCCAATTTACCAAAAAAAAAAATTATTTGAAAAACTTGAAGTTTCAATAACTCCTGCTAATGTAAACAACATTTTTTTAAAATATAAAAATACCCTTTTGTAGATCCATAAGTGTAGTTTTCAAAAATATATTTATTTTAATAGTTTAATTTTTTTTATATTTTATATTTTATTTTTACTAAAAGTAGGTTTTCAGCATAAAATATTAGATTGATCACTATGCCTAGGAAAAATACTAAAACATATTAAAAAAAATAGAAAAAAATATGATGCACTAGATAAAAGAATCTATTTTAAGATGGTATAATTTTGTTTCCATTTTAGATAAATATTTAATATGAAAGTTGATGTCCGATGAAAACAGTTATTTTTTTATTCACGCACATTTTAATATTTATTTAAAAATATATATATTTATCAAAATTTGAAAAAAACATATCCATGCACTAAAATTTCAAGTTATAAATACACACAAAAAATTTGAAAGAAAAAAATAAAATTTACTATAAAAGTTTGGCCGTCCACGCGACTTCATTTTTTTTCAGCATTTATCAACAACTAAATTATTGTTTTAATTTATTAAAAACTAGTTTAAAATAATTTTTTATATTTTTTTAAAAAATACAAACATAAAATATACTAAAAAATACATATTTTACTAGTTTACATCTTTTCAAAATTCAAAAAATATATGCCACTTTTTAGTGATTCAAGTTTAAAAACTGGATCAGCGTTGGCCATTTCCTTTATAAAGTGTGACATAGCTTTGTGCTTTTACCCCTTAATCAATTAAAGCTCCTAGTCATTAAGGGTAACCTCCTTTGGTTAAAATCAAGGTCTCTCTCACATCTTTTATCATCCAATCATACCCATCCAATCATCCAAATCTATCAAAATCGATCATTCGATCGAATTATCCAATCAACCAAATCACATCCGTTCAACCAAGGCAATCCTATTGATCATAATATTCCAAACCAATCCAAATCCAAATCTGATCCCATCAAAATATGATCCAATCCAATATATCCAAACAAAGTCTGATCCAAATCCAAACCCCATCCAAATCAAATCTCATCCAATCATAATCAAATCATTCGTCAAAAACATTTTTATAATCCACTCATAGCACATTTGCATGCCCGTTCAGACCTGATCACAGGCAAAGAAAATGACCGACCAACAAGCCCAGAATTCCCAATCAAACAACCCTGAAGATCCCAACAACACAATGAACGTCTCATTAGATCCTAACAAGGGTACTAACATCCCTCATGATCCTCATAATGGTACTTCATCGCACTCCAACACCGAAAATCAGAACAACTCACCACACGGTGTAGAGAGTATGGCTAATCAACCTGAACTCACACTTGAGGAACATTTTAGTAATCCCACCAATGTGCAAATGACTGACCGTCTGCTTGAAAAACATGGGGGAGAAATCTTGGCCCACCTAATTGAGAAGGGTGTCAAACCCCCCCCGGGTGTTGACTTGTCCAAATATAGGAGTTCCCCATCTAACATACTCCAAGGTTCACAAAATGCACCAGAAGGTCCATACTTCCCCAATGTTCCTCCAGTTGAGGGTTGGCATCAACCTGAATTTGGCAATGTTGTTCTCTATCAGGTTAACTATCCCTCACACGCTTCGACCTCAATTATGGGAGGTCCTCAAGTGCCTGATCCCAATAATCCTTTTTCCTATGGTATGCCACAAAATATTCCACAACCGCCGCCATTAACGTTAACAACACCCCCTCCTTCAAACCAACCTACGGTCAACGTTGGGGGCACCTCCTTTGCCACATTGTTTCCACCTCCTGGGACCACAAATCTACCATCTCAACAGGTCCACCAATCTAACATTCCACCTCAATTACCTCCACAAGGCACACCCCAGCTGAATGTTTCGGGTGGTACCCAACAACCCCCTTTACAAAACACTTCTACGCTACCTCCGCCATCTCATCCGCAACAACCTATACATAATACATTGGCCTCTTCACAACAACCATCCTACCAACCACTAGGCAATCCATCTCGACCTATTGCTCAGACCATATCCCCCTTTCTCGCATCCATTTTACGTCCACAGGCTCAACCACAACACAATATCCCATCATGGCCCATACAACAGTTGACATCACAACAACAACCCCCCCAACACTACTACTATCACAATCAGTAGCAATTTCACCAACAATTGCTCTATGCGACCTCCCAACAATCACAACAATACCTCCAACGCCAGCAAACCAATACGCAACATCCCATCCAAGCTCCTCAACAACCTACCCCACACTTTTATCAAACAAATCCATACTATACCCCACAACAACAACCCCCATATCAACAAAATCCCCTGCCTTACCAGCAAGCCATATCATCATCCAATCATCCAAATCCGTATTTCAACAACGCGACGCCCTTTCAGTAGGATCCTTTATCATCCTATCATCAATATCCCTCCAACCCGCCACCGGCTAGCTTAGATCTGTTGGAAATCAAAGCTGCACTCAAGGACCTTCAAGCCGGGGCTACCAAACAATCATTCAAATTTGAAGACATATGCCCATATCCATTTGATCCCTCCATCTCATTAATCCCATTTCCTAAACATTTCAAGATACCAAAGTTTGAAAAATATAAGGGAAACAAAGACCCTAAGGCTCACTTGCAGGAGTTTTACTCCCAGTGTCAAGAAGTTATGTACAATGAAAACTATCTCTTGTGCATGTTCCCGCGAAGCTTGGCAATCCATGCCCTAGATTGGTTCATGACTCTCGAAAAAGGGTCCATAAAAACTTTCACAGACCTGTCAGAAAAATTTGTATCCTACTTCTCTTTCAACTTGGAGAAGGATACGAACACCTTAGATCTCCTCAAAGAAAAACAATGTGAGGGGGAAACCTTTACTAGCTACCTACAACGATGGCGTGCATTAGCAAGCCAAATGAAGACCCCTCTGAAGGAAAAAGACATGGTCACTCTTTTCGTGGAAAACTCTCATCCTGATATGGCCCATAATTTTAGGTTACATTGTGTCACCACCTTCGCGGAGATAGTAGAAAAGGGGCCCATCCTTGAACGTGCCCTTATTGCCAAAGGACACATCAAAATACATAGTCATGATAAAGAGAAGTCATTTGGCGACAAACCACGATTCTGGAACAAGAACAAGAATGCAGTGAATGACAGCGTGACAGACACTAAACATGTCCAAGTGGCTAATACATCCCAAAAACAACAACCGTCTGCACCCAACACCATATTTGTACCACAGGGGGCACCTCGTCCTCCTCAACAGTCAAACCAGAACAATCAGGGGAACACAAAACGCCAATACACTCAATTAGGAGAACCTCTGAGTGTTGTTTTTAATAAGTTGTTACAAATCAATTATCCCATCACATACCCTGTCACCAAGCCATTTGATGAGTCCAAACCCAAGCCCGCATGGTTTAAGGAAAATGAATATTGTGAGTTCCATAAAATCAAAGGACACTCTTTAAACAAGTGTCAAGGTCTCAAAAACTATGTCCAAGATCTCATTGATCGAGGTGATATCAAGGTTGACCCCAGTCAAGCTTTGTCATCCAATGCTCAATTGTAGATATATCAGAACGCCTTTCCGAACCATAATCAAGGCCCAAGCACATCTAGCAATAATCCCCAAGGAAACAACACAAATAATGTGAGCTACAAGAATTTTCCCTTCAATTACGAAGGTGTCATTCATTACATTGAGCAGGTGGAACCCCTTGTATCCATGATACATGTTAAAGCCAAAGACCCTCAATGTATTGTTACTACATGATGAGCCCGCATCACTGTCCCTGCAGCCTCTGCACCTGCCCAATCAAATCCTGTAAGCTCTCAGTACAACATCCTTGATCACTTAAGAAAGACCCCTGCTCATATATCCATTTTGGATTTGCTTAAGTCTTCCCCGGTACATCAAGAAATCCTCAATAGAGCCCTGCAGGAAACCCATGTGCCAAATGACATCGACCCCATGCAATTCCAAGCTTTGGTGGGACACTTGGCTTTATCTCATCACCTGCACTTCAGCCAAAATGATATGCCAAACATTGATGTCAATCATAATTGCCCCTTACATATCGAAGTCGTGGTTGCTCGCCATAAAATAAAAAGGGTCTTGGTAGATAATGGCTCTGCCCTCAATTTGTGTACTTTGAAATTCATAAAACAAGTGGGGTATACTTAAGCGGATTTAAGTAACCAGATCATCACAATCAAAGCCTATGATAATGCAGAAAGAAATTCAGAGGGAATTATCAGCCTTCCTATCCAAGTGGGACTTGTGCTTCAGTATACTACCTGTCATGTCCTTGATATGGACTTACCATATAATCTCCTCCTGGGCTGCCCATGGCTCCATGCTATGCAAGTAGTCCCCTCCACATACCATTAGTGCCTAAAATTCCCCGTCAACGGACAAGAAGTCACCATCTATGCTGACCCCCAACCATTTGAATATTTATGTGCTTTGGAAGCATCATTTCCCTATTTACATTATTGTCCCAGGATTGAAATGGGGGCATCCCACTCATCATCCACTAATCCACCCTCCACCATAGATCATACGGTCACCAAAGTCCAGATCATTGACAAAGGGTGTGGTGAATACGAAATGCATACGGCTCTCAATGTAGCAACCATGCCACCGTCACCACACGAGTATGGTCAACCTTCGCATGCTACACAAAAGGAAGACAAGACTATCACCTTCAGTGGTAAAAACATCCCTACCACCACTTTCATATCCCCAAGTGTCAAGATTGATGCACCAGAAGAGGACATAAGCCAATGGGTCTACCGAGAAGAACCCCAGCCGGACCCTCCTCTAAAGGAATATTTTTAGGAAGCATATTCGTGGTCAACTAAGTTTGTAGAAAAATATAACTACCAAGGCAGGGGCATAGGTAAAGAAGAACAGGGGCGGTTGCAACCTATTGATACACCAAAGTTACCAAAAAACATAGGCATTGGGTATGACAGAAAACAGAAAAGCCCTGCAACATCACCTAATACTTCCAATAGTATCGCCGTGGACAATGGCTCCTTGGAAGACATACCTGAGGAGGAATCCATCATACATGCGTATGACGACGTCGATCACACCGACTTATCATCCATGTTCGAATGCCTATCCATCTGCACCATTAGCCTATCTCTTTGTCACCCTGAGCTTATTGATTGGGACCTACATAATACCACACCTGTCAATATGTCCGTGGATACATATGTCAACCTTATGGGATTGGGGGAGGGTGAACACTCCAGTCGCAAAAATAAGAATAAGAAAAGTAAAAAATGGTCATCTAGTGAAAACCTCCATGAGGCACTTCTTGACCCTGAAAAAGTAAAAATAAAGGACGCATCCGATGGCGAAAACCTCGAAGAGGCGCTAGACGATGGAGATGTTCATCTTCCCCTCATAGGAACTCAATTATTCGCCCGATCATCCATTCTAATCGAAGAGACTCAAGAAGTTAATCTGGGTACTGCCGAAAATCCTAAAATCACCTATGTGGCTAAGTCACTCTCAGAACAGGAGTATCCAGTCATCACGCAGCTACTCCGAGAAGGAATCATCAACTTTGCTTGGTCATATTGAAACATGCCAGGTTTAAACCCTACCTTAGTAGTTCATCATCTAGACGTTCGCCCAGATGCCAAGCCTATCAAACAAAAACTCCACAAGATGCATCCACAGGTCGCGTTGTTGGTCAAAAAAGAATTGGAAAAGTTACTAGAGGCAGGTTTTATTCGGCCAATTGACTACTCTGAGTGGATCTCCAATATTGTACCAGTTGCCAAACCAAATGGAGACATTCGGGTCTGCACAGATTTCAGGGACCTTAACAAGGCCTGTCCAAAAGATGACTTCCCTCTGCCTAACATTGACATGTTAGTCGACCTCACAACAGGACATGAGATGCTCTCCCTTATGGATGGCTTCTCTAGTTATAATCATATTCGAATCGCACCTGAGGACCAACACAAGACCACCTTCACAACACCTTGGGGCACTTTCTGTTACAATGTTATGCCATTTGGTCTCAAAAATGCGAGGGCAACATATTAGAGAGCAATGACGGTCATCTTCCATGACCTCATCCATATCATCATGGAGGACTATGTTGATGACTTGCTAGGAAAATCAAAAACACGAGCAGAACATCCTACTGTCCTGAAGCAGATCTTTGAACGGTTAGAACATTACAAGTTGCGGCTGAATCCAAAAAAGTGTCTTTGGAGTTACATAAGGAAAATTGTTGGGTTTTATAGTCTCCCGAAGGGGTATTGAAGTTGATCCGTCCAAGGTAAAGGCTATTCTAGACATGCCACCTCCACGCAATCTGAAGCAGTTAAGAAGTCTCCAGGGTAAGATGCAGTCCATTCGTCGGTTCATAGCCCAGCTAGCAGATAAATGTCAGCCATTCACCTATCTTTTGAAGAAAGACTCCACCTTCCAATGGACCCAGCAGTGTCAGATGGGTTTCGACAAAATTAAGGAATATTTAGCTCATCTGCCAATCTTGATGCCGCCTATTCCAGGAAAACCCCTCCTGCTTTACATCTCTGCTACATCAGTCGCCCTGGGGGCATTATTGGCACAACATGATGAATCGTTCAAAGAGAGGGCAATCTACTACATCAGTCAAACATTGGTTGGCTATGAGTTAAATTATTCCCCCATGGAAAAAGCTTGCCTTGTACTAGTCTTCAGTACACAGACACTTCGTCATTACATGCTTAGCCATCCAATCAAATTAATCGCTAAAGTTGATCTCCTGAAGTATCTGTTATCTAGAACCACTCTGACTGGCCGCATGGCCAAATGGGTCATGCTCCTAAGTGAATTTGACATAGAATATGTAGAGTGAAAATCCATAAAAGGATAGGTCATCGCTGATCAATTGGCTAAAGCACCATTAGTAGATGCTTACCCCCTAGACACTGAATTCCCAGATGAAGAAATCTACACAGTTATAGAAGCACCAGCTTGGACGCTATATTTCGATGGCTCATACACTCATATTGGATATGAGGTAGGAATTTTATTAGTTACCCCTCAAGGTGACTACATCCCAAAATCATTCAGGATAGCATTCCCATGTACCAACAATATGGTAGAGTACGAAGCTCTCCTCACTGGCCTCAGAATTGCAAAGCAGTGGCACATAACTCATTTGAAGGTCTTTGGTGATTCTTTGCTAGTCATTAGACAAGTCAATGATGAATTCCTCACGAAAGATGATAAATTGTTACCCTATAAACGCATGGTGGATGATTTCAAGAAATATTTCACCTTCATATAGTTTCACCAAATCCCTCGGGTACAAAATAAAGCGGCAGATGCAATGGCCACTATTGGTTCCCTGATTGACATGCCTAAAGACCGAACAGAATGTGAGTTTCTTGTTGAACAACTTTTAATCCCTGCATATGATGTTCCTGAGACTGATATGGTGTGCGATATTGTAGGTCCCGCCTCCCCGTGGTACCAAGACATATACACTTATCTCTGTGATAATATCATACACCCAAAACTTACACGCAACCAACGTAAATCCTTTATCCATCGTTCTTCCTGATACATCATTGTTGGTAATACGCTTTATCGTCGTGGGTATGATGGAATCCTCCTTAGATGTCTGAATGAGACTGAGGCCTGCATGACACTAACAGAAGTACATGGTGGTATTTGTGGAGCTCACTCAAATGGTATGGCTCTGGCCAAAAGGATCCTACGAGCTGGATATTATTGGCCTACATTGGAACATGATGCTTGTGAGTTTGTGAAGAAATGCCTTCCATGCCAACAACATGCAGATTTGATTCACGCCCCAGCATAAGATCTTCAGCCCCTCCTAGCACCATGGCCCTTTTCTCAATGGGGATTCGACTTGATTGGCAAGATTTACCCACCATCATCCGATGGCCATACGTTCATCATTACCGCAACTGAGTACTTCACCAAGTGGGTGGAAGCAATGCCCCTTTCACAGATCACCGGTACTCATATTTCCAAATTCATCCTCTACCATATCCTCTGCAGATATGGTATCCTGTCCACCATCCTTTCTGATAACGGAAAACCTTTTAAAAACCAAGCCATGAAATTTTTTTATGACACCTTCCATATCCAGCACTGTTGGTCAATGCCTTATTACTCCCAGGGTAATGGTCAGGCAGAAGCAACCAACAAGACCCTTATCCGTATCCTCAAAAAGGTTGTCAATAACACTGGACGAGATTGGCACCTTCATATTCATCCTGCTCTCTAGGCATATCGCACATCCATCCACACCCCGACAGGTGCCACCCCCTACTCTTTAGTATATGGTGCTGAAGTCGTCTTGCCAATTGAGGTTGAGCTTCCATCACTGAGAATTTCTCTGAAGAATCTTATCAGCGAAGAAGATGCTCGAGTTGCACGGCTTGCATAGCTGGAATTACTAGATGAACGAAGAATAAAAGCCTATGATCATCTGCAAGCATACCAAAATCGCCTCAAATGTAATTACAATAAGAAGGTTCATCCTCAACAATTCCAGGTGGGTGAGCTTGTTCTCAAGGAAAACCAGCACACTCAGCAAGACCGAGACAAGAAAGGAAAATTTGAGCCAAATTGGTTAGGACCCTATATCATAGCCGTTAATTATGGATCTGGGGCATACAGGTTGGCTACTCTTGAAGGAGATCCCCTTGACGAACCCGTCAATATCATGCATTTGAAGAATTTCTATGCCTAAGTCCGCTTGGTAACCCCATCAAATTTTTTTTAAAAAAAATCATCAAAAAAATCAAAAAATCAAAAAAATAAAAAAATAAAAAATCCAAAAGAAAATAGTAAAGAAAAATAAATCTATCTTATGGTGAAAACCACCTCTTGGTGGCGCCTTAGATAAGTATGGATGGTAAAAACCTGGTCACATGCATCATCCGTAGAGGGCTTAATCATTATCTACCTGACATCCTAGTTATTTTATGCTTTCATCCGCATCCTCACCCACCTTAGCCTAGGCCACTTGGTATATATTGATTAAGCATTGGACGACCCATCTAGCCTATCCCCCATCTTGAGCTTTTCTATATCCCATTTTGAGCTTGTGTCTTTCATTCCCTTTGTTGGTCGGTCTGTGTCATCATGTAGGATTATTCATCGTGTCAGTTTCCATCTAGATCTCGTTCTTCCGCATCACTAGTTGAACTACATTGCCCCTGCACTTTCACGTAGGCAAGGTTGGTAATTTGATCCTCCCCTAGGGCATTTGTCTGTCGTGTTTTATGTCTGTCATCATCGGTCACCATTGTCCTCTTTCCGCTTTATCCATGGTCTTTTCATGAACTATGAGGGCTCTGCGCTTTCACGTAGGCAAGGCTAATCTTTGATCGGCCCCCGAGCCCCTAGGTTTGTAGGATGTGTCAATTTGTGTCTCCATCTGGCCTGTTATTCTCAAATAAACTCCATAAATTATCGAAAGATTTAGTTAATAAAAAGCATCTGGTATCAAACTGGGTCATTCTAGTTTAATATCCATCATCGGTCTCAACAGGATGCATCCTTCCTAGCAGACCTCATCGATCCCATCCATCACCCTGATCCTATGGAAAAGGGAATTTTGATTATGATCTTTTGATGTTTTGGAATTTATTTATCATTTGAACTCATTATCAACACTTGCCATGGTCACCTTGATCCATCATATCATGGTGTGCTTTGACTAGTTGACATATGGGTTCATCTTGGTCTTTTATTTGTTGCTGTCTTTTTTGGTTGTCCCACGTAGTACCCACCAGGATCCATGGGGTCTTGTGTTACGTTGGGGCATCCTTGTGTGTTTGTGGTTATCCCAATGCCTGGCCTGACCAAGGTCATCATGACCTTGGGGTGTTGGGGTAGCCCCTTTTTGCTTGCTGTGTTTGTTTTATGCATTGGATGCCTACTGGCCCTGGTCTTATATATCAGGGTATCTGGTACCTTATGCTATAACAACTATCAATGCTCCAAAGATGAAAACTCATATTAGGATTGCATTTCATCATCTATCGCATTGTATTCACCCTAGGATTTTAGTTGTGCAAATACTTTCTCCCTCTCTTTCCCATTCTTCTCAAGATACTCGTGATTTTTGACAGATGCCAAATGACACCCATTTTCACAATCACTACATTCCCACTTTCCATTATCCTGGCAGTTCTTATTGGCACTTATGGCCATATGTTATTTCTTATACAATTACCAAATCATTATTGCATATCAAAATCACTCTATTAACCACATGTTAGATCCATGCATACATCACCACCTACATCACAAAGTGTCAGACTCATCATACATCACATCCTACATATGTAAAATGTCCATACAAAATCTATCATACACATATACATACATGATAAATAAGTTGACTAGGCATCCATACATATAAATCATCATAAATGCAACATGTGTGTATACCATCATAAACATCTAAAATCATCCACCTATGCATAAATGATCCATCCACCTAAGTAAGAAATATCATATAAACATGCATACAGTCACCCATAACAAAAGGAAACATACTACATAATGCCAATAAGAACTGTCTCATGTCATAATAATATAATGTGTGTGTCACATACATCAAAATCTATCATATATCCATCACATAATCAAATACAAAATCTAGAGATGTGGAACCTCTCTGATCTCTGTCAATAAATCCTACATGCTCCACCCCGCATCTATCAAAAACTCAGTAACCTGTCACCTCCCGAATGAGCTACCCACGTCTGATCTCTGTGGAGAATCCAGTACTGATCTCCTATCTGGTGTAGCACCTGGTGAATCACTGTAACCTCGAGTTCATGTCCCCAGTGACTGGATGGCGCTAGCATCTGGGGTGCCTGATCCCTCGTAATCATCCTTCTCTCCTGCTCCAAGGCCTCCTGAGATAAGCGTAACTGTGCTATCTCCACCTGCATCCGATCTCTCATCTCCTCAGCAGCCACCGCCCTGGCTACTGCGGCATCCCTCTCCCTCTGTAATCCATGCATATCTCTTCCTATCACATCACTGCCCTGCATAGACTGCCACTGTACCATTGCTGCATCCCGCTCCCTCTGCAGCATCTGCATCCGTCTCTCTGCAACATCTCTCTTTCTCTGTGCAGCCTGCGCCTGAACCACTGCTCCATCCCTCTCCCCCTACAGCTCCTGGACTCTCGACAATGCTACATCTTGCTCACCCTGCAATACTAATACCTATGAGGTTGCCTCCTCTCTCCTCCTCTGAAGAATACGAATATGTGCCTCTGACAACTCTCTCTCATCCTGCAGCACCTGAACTCGCGCCTGGGCTGTATCCCTCTCTGCCTCCACTGCCTGTACCCGCACCTATGGTACATCTCTCTCTACTTGCATAATATGAACCTGCTCCCTCGCCTGTCTCTCCCTCTCCTGCATCACCCCCATCTCTCCCACCGTCTGCTCTAAGCAAAACACTCTATCCTGTAGCTCATATCGCTCTCGCTAAAGATCATCTACCTGCTACCCACTACCTGTTGATACATGATCTGTCATCCCCACTGCTGCCCCTCTAGCCTGCAAAATAACTATCTCTGTCTGTAGTCTGTCACGGTCCCAACTAACAACAGCTAACTCATCTCGTAGCCCCTATATGTCAGCCAGCAGTACCTCCCTCTCTCTCCACATCACCTCTACCATAAATCTATCAGTCCTCTGACCTGCTACTGGTACTCTCGATAGCTCGACTCTGAGTCTGATCACCTCTACCCCTACCACCCTCAACCTCTGATCTATACTCTGAAGACTCTCCACAGTGTCTCTCGGCTGAACAATCGAATCCCCTGAGGAAATGACAGGAACCACCGCTAATGGCTTTACATCCCAAACATCCATATCTGGCACATTTCCATCTATCTCCATAGCCTCATCGCTCTCCCTATCCTCCTCCTCCTGCTGACCCTCTAAGTCCTCCATGGAAGGATAGACTCGCACTCTCCGCAGCTGCCCATGCCTCCCCACTCTCATCAATCTCCTTGGCTCTCCTATCTCCCACTGCTCCTCATCCTCACTCTCCCCTATCTCCACAACAGGAGGCTCCTGCCCTAATACCATATGCCCCCCTCTGCCGTCCCCTATGCCCCATCCTCTCTAGCTGACTCCTGGCCTTAGTATCCTCTCGGGCACCCTCCTGCTCTATCACGGTCTGTACCCTCATCAGTCGCCTCCTGCCCACTATCAACTATGTCTAACTCCTGGCCTCCATCTCCTCCTGACCTCCATCCTGCTGTCTCTCCTCTCCCTACTCCGCCCGTACCAACACTCTCCTATGTCGTACTCTGCCCCCTATACCAGTATGTCAGCCCCCTCTACCCTCCACTACATGTATCATCTCCACCTCTGACTCCTCCTGTCCTCCTGCATCTAGCTCTGGATCTCTCCTACCCTCCTGTCCTCCCGCATCTAGCTCTAGATCTCTCCTACCCTCCTATCCTCCCGCATCTGGCTTCGGATCTCTCCTCCTCTCCTGTCGTATCACCTCTCTCACCCTCCTCCGCTGCCCCTGGTGCCCCTCCTACTCCTCCTCCTACCTGCCCGTCCCACTGCCTCCATCCTCTCTCCTCCCCTCTCTGGCTCGGGACCTCTCTCACCCTCATGTCATAATCCCTCTCTAGCCCCACACTACTCATCCTCTGATCCAAATCCGACAACTCCTACAATCGGCACCAATGGTGTAATCCTCTCCCATAGGTGGTTGCGAAACCACCGGTCATATCGCTCTATCACTCCTGCATCCTCTGCTCCCACACATCTCCTAGGATAGGCTACTTGCACTATCACTGCCCATGATGCTCTAGCCTCTGTAGGGCTAATCACACGCCCCCATAGTCGCTCTCTAGTGAGCCGCCGAAACATCACTAGCGCACCAGGAATATCCTGTGTTTTCCCAAACTGTCTCAGCACCCTATCCGGTCGGTGCATCTCCACTATCCACGGAAGAATCTCAATCAAGACACACTGAGCCATAAAATACCCACTCTATCTCGCAATCTACTCTCTCCATCCCCTGAAGCGTCGACGCATATATGGTCGCCACACTATGTCTCCCTCCTCCAAATCATCTATCATCCTCCTCCATCCCTCCACATCTCCCAACCACCTATGATGAATAACCCAGCCCCTCGCCTCTCCATACCTCCATGCCAGTGGCTCTGTATCATCCACATCTCCCTCCCGAACAAACAATCGGTCTCATCACCCTAATATGCTCCCATGCCCATACCTGTAACAAGGTCATGTGTGTCAAACTCACTGCCTCCTGATAACAAATCAGATGCATATCTCTATACAGTTGGGCTAAGACACAAGCACCCCATGCAATCTATCCCTCACACCACTCCACAATGTGTCGAATCGGTTCCATGAACTGCAAACTGCAATACCGCCTGCTACGATCTGGCAGCAATATCCCATTGATCAACCCAACTAAGAATAAAGGAAAAGCTGGTACTCCCACTGTCAGGCATCCATCTAAATCCAACTGTTGACCTTACAGCGGCAGGGCAACATGACCAAATAGCACTGTCATAGTCTGCCTCAACTCGGCCCCACTCGACACCACATCACTCAACAAAATCCCTAATATCGGCAGCTTCAGGATGCGCCATACATCCTCCAACGTCACCATAACCTCCCCCGTCGGCAGCCAAAATGTCGACGTCTCTGAGCTTCATCTCTCTATCAAGGTCGTCAGCATCGCTTGATGCGCCCTCATCACTGGTACCTCTAAAAAATGCAATAACTCCGCATGCTCTAAAGTTGCATGATCCACACCTGTCATCACTGCTAGAGCTGTTGTTAGTGCCTCTGACCATCGCTCGTGTGTCCGTATCTGCCCCAAGCTCTGCATACACATCAACCATTTATCAGTACACAATCTTCCTGGCCCCAGACCGTCTTTACTTTAATTCTCCCCTCATCCTCATCTTGCCCCCCCATCGGGGCAGTCTCTTCTTTCTAATCTCCATCATCCCTTTTCTTTCTTTTGCGGCCGCTCTACCCCTGCTCGGGGCGCATCCCTCACCCCTCCTGCGACGTCTATTACCGCCCTCCCGCAGCGGCTCCCCCCTTCGGGGCGTGTTCGCCCTTGCTCGTGGCGGATTTTCCCTATCGGGGCGTGTCCGCTCCGGGTTGGCCGAGGTGTGTCTGCCCTGCCAGGGCATGTGTGCCCCTGGCCGGGGCGGCTCTGCCCCTCGCTGGGGCGTGTCCGCCCCGGGCTGGGGCGTGTCCGCCCCGGGCTGGGGCGTGTCTACCCCGAGTTCACCGGGGCATGTGCACCCCTCCCCGGGGTGGCTCCGCCCCAGGCTAGTCGGGGCGGCTCCGCCTGGCGCCGGGGCATGTCCGCCCCGCGTTGACCGAGGCGTGTCCACCTCGGTGGGGTGTGTGCACCCCGCAGCCGCGGCGGCTCCACCCCGGCGGGGCATGTCCGCCCCTTGGCTGGGGCGCCTCCGCCCACGACCGAGGCATGTACGTCCCAACTTGGGGCATATACGCCCCGCTGTGCGGTGGCGCGCCCATTCCCGCCCCCTCTCCCAAAAAAAAGGAAAAATTGCAGTTTCCCGCTAATTTGGCAACTTACCCGTTTTTCCATTTCCCCCCGCCCACCAAACCCATATGATACATTTCTAAATATCTAACAAAATATGTTTAAATATTCAAAATAAATAACATGGGTTTTCGTACTCACCTTGCGGGGCACCGCGAAGTGGGTCCATCGTCTCCGCAGCTCATCTACTCGGTGAACGATCTCGGTGTCATAATCTCGTGGCATGGTTGCTCCATCTCCTCTCCCTCTTCTTCCTCCTCTTCTCACTTGCTACATTAATAATGACACCAGGTAGTTCTTCAAATTACCTTTTAAACCCCTCCCCCCCCTTTTTTTAAATAAAAGGTATTTTTTACCTTTTATTTACCTTTTTTCCCTTTCAATTAATCCCCTTCTTTCCCAGAGCCGCTATTTGCAAACTGTACGTCCAATCAACTCCGTTCAAAAGACAAAGTTGCTTAGTTTTTTTCCCTCTATCCAACGGTCTCCTCCATTTCTTTCTATCGAAAATTCGTCTGGGGCCCCCTCCTTTCTTCCCCAACCGCCCTCTCGAGGGGGCATACCTTATCACTTTCTTCCATCCATTTCAACCTAGGCACTGGGGCATCCCTCTCCTTCTCTATTAGGCTGGGGCATCAATACCTATCCCTTTCTTCATCCCCAACAGTTATTTTTCTTCGAAACATTGTTATTTTAACAATATTTCGAAGAGGGGCAAAATGTAGACACCCAAATTTGATCACTCACATATGATCAAATTCCCCCCTTTATTCATCAATTCTGTCAATATTAATTTATATTGCGCTTCTCACATAAGACTCTTAAAGTGTATAATTTAATAATTAAATACTTTATTTGGTGCTTTTATCTTCTCTAAATTAAATAAATACACCAATTTATTTAATTTAGTCATCCTAATCTATTGAATTAAAATCAATTTAAAATTTTTCTTTTCTCACTCCTTGTCACATCCTCCATAATCTATCTTTAATATGAATTAATTTAATTAATTCATATTTAGGGTGTGCATCCTCTTAATCAAGGATTAATGTCACATCCTCCTACATTTGCCACTTGTCTCTAATTTTCTATTAATTATCATAATCAAGTGTTTGCACAACTTTAATCAAAGTCATTAACCATTTTTAGCACCACTTTTTGGTCAATTCTTCCATTTTTCCTTTTTGGACACTAACCCTCCTTCCCATGAGAATTTTTAATTCTCATTTATTCATCCCATGTCTCTCTCCTCCCCATGTGAATTTTTAATTCACATTTTGTCTTTCCAAGGTTTCTAGAATATTTGACATGTCACCTCATGCACATGTGACCAGTTCCCACCTTTTTGGAGACCCTCTCTTATCCTTTAGACTCTTCTAAGAATGTGAATTTTTAATTCACATTTATTTCTCCAACCACCTCTCCTTTTCCCATAGAGATTTTTGAGGAATTCCAAAATTCTTCAAATGTCCCTTTCACTCTCACTTGGGGACAAAAAATTCATTTTTGAGGAGATCTTCTCACTCCCCAAGGTACTTGGAAGGTACTTGTCCTTCCTCCACCTCATGTACCTTTTGGACACCTCATTTACACCTCACCTCCTCTTAGCCACTTCACCATCCACATGTCAAGATGTGAGGGTTTGTGAGTTCTCAACCCACCATAGCCCTTCTTTTTGACCTTGTTGGATCAATCTCAACCGTTGAATTCTCTAGAGAATTCAAATTATCCTATAAATACCCCCTCCTCAAGGGCATTTACAACACTTAGCCATTTTATAACTACATGCTGCCATTTTGTGCACTCATCTAACCTTCAATTATATTCACTTGCATTTACATCCAAGCACATAGTAAAATCCTCCATTTATCCACATCAAGAGCCATCAAGGAGCATACATATCAATCCAAATCAAAGGCCAACCAAGGAATTTCAGTTGCAAGAAGGAAGGAATATCATTTGTCTTCATTTAACACTTTCCTCTTTGTATTTTCAAATTCCTTAGGCTAATCATGAGGTGTTTCATTATGTTTTTCATTGCATTTTAATTGCTTAGAATAGGTTAGACATTTTGATATCACAGTTTCAATAGCTAATAAAATTTTTATGAACTTGTACAATGATAGATCTTAGAATATCGTCTTCTACCATCACATTAACTTAACCATCACCAAAAAATATTGCCATAAATTTAGCATTTTAAAAATTGATATATGGAAATTATTTTTGAGACTAAGTCCTTTGTCTCGCTTACTATTTCATTTGGAAAGATTAAAAATATTATTTTCAACTACATTTTTAGAATGACACATTTTTAATAAAAGGTTTGAATTTCCCCATGTCCTCCATTTGGTTGGATATGTTGGTGCAATATAATGACCAACCTTTTTCTCTATCCAATTTTTTTTGAAAACAAAAAAAATCATAGATCTTTGGTCCCTTCTAGCATTTGATTGGGTTGACACTCTTCAAACCTTCTTCAACTTATACCATAGAAATGAACATATAATTATTGTTGTAATTAATCTTGTGAATGAATATCTTCTTATCAAGATTTTCACCTTTGTTGTGATTATTTTTGTTAGAATTCTGAAACAAGCATAAAACCACAAGTGACAAGATCAAACAACAAACAAATACAACTTCCATGCAAGAGATCTGTAAACAATATATGCAATATTCTTCAACAAAAAAAAAACTACAGAAGCAAGAGAATCTCAAAAAGATATGAAAGCTCAAGATATTCTAACAATGAGGGTTGAGTGCTTATAAGAGCAAAACCCTAAATGAGAAAGGGATCATATCATGACAAGTGTCAACATCACATGAGATGAGACATAATGATCTAATAATAGCTCAACTAATAAAAACATTAAAACACTCCTAAGCTTAGCTTAAATAGATGAAAATAAATTAGACTAATAATCAATTAAAGATTAATTAATTATTAGCTAATGTATGATAACTCTAACACCCCCCTTAAGATGAACTTAGAGAGTAGCTAAAAACCCTAAAAAGAATGCATGATGGGTCTCAAAAACAAGGCCATGTAAGGTACCCATGTACAAACAAAAGATCTCTGTAATGTGGAGAAATAGAGAAAACCTCATGGGAAAAAATCTACTCCAAAAAGAGATGAAAGCCAAGTGAAGGACTGAAGAAGCCTCCAAACAAGACAATGTTGTCCCAAAAGATAGGAACAAAGGATGAACAAAAAAGAACACCATTGAAGCATGAAGAAGCTACAAACATTGTCAAAGAATGACTGTTGTGATACCAAAACAAGAACCTCCGCTAAAATAGATGATGATCAGGATCAAGAAGACAAGAATATGCATGAGTTCCCTCAACAACACTACTCAAATAAGATGGAAAACAAAGGCAAAACACCTGGAAATCGAAGATACATATGGCACAAGTACCAAAAGTATGAAGAACTGATCATGTGAAAATGGAAGGTTTCCTCCAAAAATAGGAATGCAAGAGTATCCATATGGTAAGTGATCCATGTCATCGAAATGCAAGTAACCAACCATTGATGTACGTTGCATCTGAAAGTACATATGAACAAATATTGTATACTTAGCTCACTCCAACGCGAAACTAAAGAAGCATTAACACCAATAGTAGAAACCCCCCTATAATGATGAAAAGGGAGAGGCATGACAGGTACACTGAAACTGAATGCCAGAAGGAAGTGCATGACAAAGAATCAAGAACATTTGAACGTGCAAACATGAAAGTACCAACACATATAAAGGGTGTGAAAACAAAAGTCACACACGCATGAGGCTGTTGTCGTGGAAGGGACACTCACTTGAAAAAGGTATGATGGAAAAAAAATGCAAACCTCATGGAACTTTATAGCATAGTGTGAGTACAATAAGGCACAAAGTGATGTGTAAGATCCCATAAAATATACACTTGTTGTGGCACTTTATTTCAGTGCGTTTGCATAATGAAAAATTCATACAATGAGAGCCCATGATATCCAAAAAAGGACTACATGCTTAAAATACAATTCTCTGACAGAAAAATAGGAAACTGGTAGCACCATGATGAAGTACACGAAAAAAATACACTTTCAAAAAAATGACACTCAAAAATGTGTCTGGATGCAAAAAGATATGGCCCGTCAAAGTCTCCAAAACGAGAACTGAACAACAACACTGAAAAAATAGAATTCTAGAAAAAAACCAGAAGTCAAACCTAGAAAACACCTGCACCACCGTGAAGAGCTCAGAATTCTACCTCGTTTAAAAAAAAATGCACGAGAAAAGTCCATTGTATGGCCGAGATATGGTCTCTAGAATTAGGTGCAAAACTGAAAAGCCCAACGAAGAGGAGTTGAGTAGGGCAAGAAAAGATCTCCGCCAAATTTGTCAAAAAACTCCACCAAATGTAGAGAGCCACCAAATTTAGTAGTGTGAGAAAAAAATTCCTCCAGGTGTCCAAGTACAATGCATGTTCAATAATTTTGCAAATAAAATAAATTGCAAAAAAACTTGCATGTTTTATTTTTTAAGTTTAAAAAACATGAAAAAAAACCTATTATATTTTTATATATATATTTTTTTTTTTTTAAGAAAAATATGAAAAAAACTTTATTTTTAAAAAAATTTATTATAAAGGGCTCGTACCACCACCAGTGGCGGGTGGTACCCTCACGTACCCCACCCCAGATGGAAACCCTGCCTGCCAAAGTGGCAGAGCATCGATACCAGACCCGCCATCTCAATCGCACGGTTTTTTTTTAATAAAATTTTTGACAAAAACCGCCCTTGGAAAGGGTTTTAAAATATATATTTTAATTTTGATTTAAAATAAAAAAATAAAAAAAATTGCAGGGAAAAAAATAGTGGAATATTTTTTATTTTACCTCAATTTTTGTGCTGGGGAGATCATACGACCTCTCTGGCAAAAATTTTTTCCTTAGAAACTCTCGACATGAATTTTGACGATTTGATAGGCAATCTTAAGGTTTTTGGGCCTTCTAAGCGCGATGGAAACCTCTGTTTTGGCTCAAAATGCACCAAAAATGTAGCTACCCTCCAGATTTAGAAACAAAGCAACCACTTCAAACCTTCGTAGATCTGGTGTTAGGAATCAAAATCAGGTGAAACAAAAGCCAAATTTAACTTTCTCGACAGCTTTGAATCCAACGATGAGGTCCTCTTCACATAAAAATGCACCAAAAAATTCCCACCTCCAAAATTTGTAAAAAAAAGCAAAGGGGATTAAGATCTGAAGCCTGTAACCCTCGTTGAAGAAAAAAAATCTCATAAATCGAGAAGGGGTTCATTGAATCCACGCTCTGATAACATGTTAGAATTGTGAAACAAGCACAAAACCATGAGCCACAGGATTAAAAAAAAAAACAAATACACCTTCCACGCAAGATATCTACAAACAATATATGCAATATTCCTCAACAAGAAAAAGCTACAAAAGTAAGAGACTCTCAAGAAGATATGAAAGCTCAAGACATTCTAACAATGAGGGTTAAGTGCTTATAAGAGAAAAACCCTAAATGAGAAAGGGATCAGATCATGACAAGTGTCAACATCACATGAGATGAGACATAATGATCTAATAATAACTCAACTAATAAAAGCATTAAAACACTCCTAAGTTTAGCTTAAGTGCATGAGAATAAATTTGACTAATAATCAATTAAAGATTAATTAATTATTAACTAATGTATGATAACTCTAACAATTTTAATTACTAATTTTGTTCCAATGGACATAATTTTATAAACATCCCTCCCAAAAAAAATTACCATTACACATATCTAACATACTCATTAAATCTACAATGAACTCCATATTATGTAGATTTAAATAATTTAAATTATTTGTCATAATCTTGGGTATATGTAAATTTTAATCCAATTCTATAGTATAAATCACTACATGGAAATTATTTAATTATAAAATCCATGTTAAAAATGGAACTAGTTTCCTCAATAAAGTTGGGATTATTTACATAGATAAGTCGCAATGACTTCGTCCATTTCTGCCCCTGCTTTCACTGCTTCTGCTCTCACGAATGATGTACAATCTGATGTTTTTGGTGGCGGCCTTCCTCTGGCTTCCTTGCAGGATAATTTTGGATCAAATTTGGCAAACGAGCATCCTATTCCTGATGTTGTGGCGCAGGGTATTGGCGCCTATCCGGGCAATGTTGCGGGATCTTGGGCTGCCAGACGCCCTTGCAAATCATCCTCAAACCCTTCCTCCAACCGGTCTCCATTAAATTTTAAAAAGGCCCTTCGTGGTGATGCCCTAGAATTGGATCGCTCGCGTGCAGGGCACTTAGGGTTGACTGGAGCGGACTTGCCTTCTCGCGGCTGCGTTTCTCAGAAATCCCCTTTCTCTGTCTCTCACTCGGCTTCTGCCCCGAAAATTCATCTGGGCAGCTTTGTCGGTGATAGAGAGGAATATTTACAAACGCATGCCCTTATATGTAGATTCACGAAGGTATGGCCAAAGTTATGCGATCTTCACTCCTGGATTAGTTCGAATTGGAAAGAATATCTCACAAATGAAATCAGCATTTACCCCACTGCAAGAGAATTCTTCATTCTGGAATTTGAATCAGTGGAAGATAAAGAATTGATATTTAACATTGGGCCATGGATCTTCCAAGGTGATTTCTTATGCACAAAACCCTGGTTCCCTTCATTCAATCCGCGCACAGAGACATTTTCCTCTGCTTTTCTGTGGGTACGTCTACCTTATCTACCATTGCAGTTTTGGGAAATTGATTGTTTGAAGGCGATTGGCAATGGCTTGGGAAAATACCGTAGCATTTAAAATGAAACAATTAATTATGAGAACTCGACCTATGCTCGTCTTTGTGTCGAAATGGATGTTACAAAGGGTCTCCCGGCTGAGATTGTCCTCAAAGTAGGTAATAGGCGCTGGTGTCAACCAATTGATTACGAAAGAATTTCCTTCAGATGTAGAAGATGTTTCGCAACAAATCATGTAACCGCACAATGTGGAAGGCGTGTTGAGAAGGCCAACGATGCCCCAATCTGCAAACCCTCTTGGTGGGATGGGGTTGATTCTTGCCACTATGTTGTTTCTCCCTCTGCACAGAAAGTCACTACAACTTCTCCAACTCTTCAAAGATCAGACCCTTTCTTGCGCCCCTCCTCCCCAGTTGGGGTGCAAGACCATCCTCAAGAATTAGCGACTAATAAGATGTCAAACCATGCTTCCATTGAGGTCTCTTCCCTGGAGGAACCCGCCTCCCATTGCAAGAATATTAAGATCTCATCAGCTTTATCGGTTACTCCAATTGCCTGCATTAAGAGTGAAACTTTGGGTGTAGAAAACAAAGATGGTTTGCATCTTCCTGGAATAGGACAAGAATGGATAGAGGTAAAAAAGAAGAAAGCTTCAAAGCACTTGTTGACCTCAAGATCCTCTAAGAAAGGAGATAATCTGGATATGAGTTATGCAATTTGATGGCACACCTATTATGGGGTTGTGATATTTCTTATCTGGACAACCTGTGTTGTCTTTGTTGCACCCCTTGTGACAAGGGCATGCTTTTAAAATTTTTGATTTCCTTTTATGGGAGCTGCCCCCTTGGCAGTACTCACCTATAAAAAAAAAAAAAGAAAGAAAAAAAGTTGGGATTATTTACGCTTTTGTAAGCATAAATAGACCATAAGAAAATATTTTTCTTTTGTAAATTTGTCAAACATATCTAGATTACAATTCATATTATTCTTCCTCCTTTTTCACCTTCAAAATAACTTGGAAACGTACTTTTTAGAATTCCATATATATATATATTTTTAGCATCATTTGAGTCTTTTAAAATGTTTATTATCAAGCATTGTTGAGAAAAAAATCATACTATAATAATAATAAAACCTATGAGTGTTACAACCTAATAAAATTACCTTGAATTTCTTCTATAATTGGCTTGAATTTCTTCTATAATTGGCTTTTTTCTATGCTTCAATTGATTTTGAAACTAACATAAATTTGGCACAATGAGTGCATAATCAAGAATAATAAATAAATTAGTTGGTGAATAAGTAGACCAACTTGACCAAGAAGCTCCAAGATCTAAAAACGTTAGTTGGCTCCTTCTATTATCTAGGACATGCTTTGTTTGAGCATGTAAGGCCCAATTACTCTATGATCCATGCTACAATAATTATACTCATCTATTAAGTTTGAGACTATTTTTATTTACATGATTCTAATCAAATGTTTATACTAGTTGTTCATTTAGATTTTATATAAGATTGTTATAGATATTTTATTGTTCATATGATTTTTTATTGCTAATAGATAATCTGGTTAATTAAAATTGTTTCAATTAGATTTTGGTTATTGGTATTTAAATTTAATGATGTGATGTTAATTTTGATTGAATTATGAACAATATCTTATTTTGAATTAAGTAATTAACAATTAATTTATCTACATTTGATTTTCTTGAGATAATATAATTATGTTTGGAACATGATTAAGAGATATAATTATTAATAATATGGTTTCACACATGTGATTTAAGATTTGTTTATTCTTCAAAATTATACACATATATTTGTATGGATATTTGAGCATGTTATTGTATCACTTCAACTATGATTAACATTGAATTTCATTTGTCAAATGAGTGTGCATTCAATTATAGGTAGCTAATAAGGGCCTACGAAGATTGTTAGGGACAACCCACTATCTCACTCTATATTATGAAATAATGAAACATTGACCATATTTCTAATAACACCAATCATCACAATAAAGTTTAGAAAACATGCCCTTGTATAGCATGCTATATTTCATAGTTTTGTCCCCTTGTATTTAAGTTATTATTTTGATGTATATTGTAAGGTAGATTTTTTGTCAACACAAAAAAATTATTGGCTTTATATTTTTTATAAGCTTGTAAAAGAATATGTTTATTATTTTATGGTGTTTTTAAGTCCCATAGAGTAGTACCTTAGGTTATGGTACTTTTAGAAACTTTTTGGCATGTGTAAGAGGTGTATGAGTACCCTTAAGTGTTATTGGGAAGATCTTGGAATCAATAATGCATGTATACTTAATTGTAAGTACCTAAGTCAACCTATTTACCTTCCAAATGGGTTGAGGGGAAGATGATAATCCACTGCATGTTTGGAAAGGTGAATATTTGTGAGTTCACATGGGATGTGTAAGGTTCATTCACAAAAATGTATGAAGGTGGGTGCATGGTCTTTGGGTTTTCCATGTGGCTCCATCCCATTAGATGGAGGTGAGTGACATGACACTCCCTTTTATGTTTATTTCCTTGGTTTGGAGATGGATTGCATAAATCATTTAAGAGTTTTTATTTTAGGAATTTTAGAGAGATTATAATATTTGGAAAGATTGATAAAATCACATGATTTTTGAAATAAATTGGGATCTTGGAAAGTAGAAAAGAGAGATCGCTATCACCTTTAGAAAACTTGAATTTGATAGGAAGGCTATAATATCATATTTTATACTTTTATATTGTGTTGCATGTTTTTAACATGAAAAGGAATATATTCATTGTTATTATTTATTTTTTATGAGTTTTTGGTAGAGTTATTTGTGATATTATGCTTTTACAAGAACTCAATTAGATACATTGTGAATTAAGTAGAAATAAAATGGTATTGTAGAAATTTACTAAGAATGCTTTTTGTGTAAATGTGTGTGTGAATGTGTGCTCGGAGTTTCACTTTATTTTAATGGGGTGTAATAATTTACAAGGAATTTCACCCTAGTTATTAACTTTTGCATGTTATAGGGGTTGGGTTAGGATAGAGGAAAAACATGGACACTCTATTTGAATAATGTTGAAGGTTGTATAAGAATCTCTCATTTCTTCTTACTTTTAAATTTTGAGATATAAGTGTTCATTTATCCTATTTAAAATGAAATAATGTGTTGAATATTGTGTGAAATTTATTGTTACTTTTTTTTATCTTGAAATGTATGTGAATAAGTTTGAATAAAATTATGAAGATAAATGTTCTTAGGTGGATAAGGGTGTAGAAAAATGAGGTATCCTGATTGTTATTTGAATAAATATGGTTTGATTCTTTGTTTACCATAATGTATTAAGACGGATTCTATTCTCTTCAAGAAGAATTGATTATATTTTTTCCCTTAAGGAGAACTCTATGTTTGGTTCATGTTTTGAATCTCATCCCTTGTGAATTTTCATATGTTAATGTGTTTGATCAAGTGTTGTAGTTTGAATGTATGAATTATGAAATATTCCTTGGGTAATTATTCAAGACAGGGGGCTAGTGGTTGATGCTAACTCCCATTGGCCATGAGCATTTTATTGGAGCCTAAAGCTTAGTATTTTAGAATTGAAGATTTCCTTTGAAAATATTATGACTTAATTTTTTTTAATGCATATTTAAAATTAGGGAAGAAAAGGGAGTTATTATAATTTTTGGTAATGTACATACTATTATAAATTTAATTATATATTATAGATTTTGATCAAATTATTTCAATGGAAAAGTTTATAGCATAACATTTTGATGGAAATTTATTTTAGAGTGTTTAATAATAAAGAAAAACAAGTTAGGGGAAGAAACTTCACTTCTTTTTTTGTTTAAAATAAAAAGATAAATACTTTTGATTGAGGGGTAAAAGTAGGTTTTGAAGGGAAATGAAACCCTAATACAACCAACAAAATATCAACTCAACATAAGCTAAAATGTAAAAAATGGGAGCATGATTGTAAAAATAAACTAGAACACAAAGCAAAGAGACAAAGAAGTACAAACACACAAAATATTAAATTATATTCAAAGTTTATGTGGCCTCTAGTTCTTTATAAAATCTCTTACATAGCTCTATAAACTCTTCTTACTTATTATTATCCTCTACATGGGATTTATTATTACTACTTCTCATTATTGAACTTAGACCAATTGTATTCCTCTTAGCATCCATCTAAGTTTAAGTAGTGGGGATCCCATAATCTTTAGAAGAATTCAACTTATCGACCTTTGAATCTTGAGACCCATAACACTATTTTTTATTGTGAATTTAGTAATGTGAATGAACTTATTTAGGTTATCTTTGATGACTTGTTAGAACACACTAATATACCAAGAGGGGGGTGAATCAGCATATACCACAATTAATCCAATTCATCTTTATCAAGTAAAAATTTTACTGCCTTAAACAGATAAAGTATCAAACTATGCAATTCAAAAGCACAAGCACACAACCATAACACCAGATTTACATGGAAAACCCTAGAATGGAAAAACCACAGTGAACAAGCTACTTAGAACTACTATCCAAATCCAACCTCACAAATAAGAACAATATTTACAATAAGTTTTATGGGCTACAACCCAGAGGAAGCTACAAGTCCCTGAAACATAGTTTTTATGGCTTCAACCAAAGGAAGCTACAACTCCCTACAAACTACAACACTTACAAAAAGATTCTACAACCTCGGTACAAAATACTTGACACAATTTGTTGATCAATCACCTTCGCAACATCAATACCTTTCACATTGGAATTTATCTTCAACACCTCTACTCAACAACCTTTGTTATCTCCAACATACTACTACACACATATACTTGCACAAACCTCCTCACATACTCACACACACTCATCCATTTATCAAAAATATTGATCCTTTATCTATATCCTCAACAAGCTTCAAAATATTTCTCCTTTGTCAACTAGGATTAAATGTGTAACATGAAACGTGCAACAGCCACAACAAGTCGGCTCCAAAACATCCACAGTAAGAGAAAAAAAATGTGGTTCAAATCAAGAGACAATCAAGACCTATTTTACCTTAGCACACATCTCCATACTGACACACACTTCCAAACACCTGACACAATCATCTTAACATACCAAGTCATCCCAACAAACACTTAACCTTCCATACATTAGCTCTAGACCAAAAGCGGTACCAAAGATACCAAATAGCATCATGTGGATCACTTTACAAACATTATATGACTTGCAAAAACATTCTCATACACTCCTTTCACAACTTCATGCTAGTGCAAAAAAAAAGGCATTGAACTCAACATCACTTGTAAACCCTAAAAATATAGTCTTGAGATCTAGAACATTAAAAACCAGACATGCGGTACACCTCAACACCTAAAAATTGAAATGAAAAGACATATAGATAATATGAACTTATCCTCCAAACTGCAGGATCACTTCTTCAAATACGGAGAAGTGTGAAGCATTCCTCTAACCCTTTTTTACTGCAACAATATTGTACCAATGTCTTCACTCTGCTAGCTTTGGAAACTTCTATGGTAATTATTATACATTGAAATCAGGAACATACATGCTTTACACCTATCTTTGTCTAACTTCCAAACTACAAGGCCATATCTTCAAATGTGGAGGAATGCATAACATTCTCTTGAGCTCCTTCAATACAACTTCTTGTTCCTTTGACTACATGAAACCTTACATACTTTCTTTTATCAATGCTTTACATTAAGGGATAGAGAATACAACATTCACATTACCATAGACAACAATTACAACTCTTTCCATCAAAATCAAGAAACTACAACTTCTACATATCAACATACACTTCAACCTGTCAACTTTCACCTATTCATGAACAACAAAAGTTATGGTACAATATGTACAACATGCTTGTGACATTCATCACCATTTCCTCACAATTATTTTTATCATCACTCCTTTGCTCCTCTGAACTACTCCTTTTAACTCTTACCCTTTTGAAATATCTGATTGCCACTCTATTTGCATCACATGCAACATTCCAAAATACCATTATGTTGACATCAATGACAACACATGCAACCTTATTTCTTAAAAAGTGATACTTGATAGATATTGTTGAATGCACAAGACAACTGAGAGGGGAGGGGGTGAATCAGTTGTACCTTAAAACTTCAAAACCCTCACAAACATTCATATCCACATTAATCCAATTAACCCTTAATCTCGTTAGCATGTTTTAACATGAAATTAAATAGCAAAAACTGAATCAAATCAACACCATGAACAAAGAGACACCATATTTATGTGGAAAACCCACGATGGGAAAAACCGCGATGAGGATTAGCTCACAATATAAAGTAATATCAACACTGAATACAATAGGGCTCATTGCCCAAGAGAAAGAAAGGCTCACTGTCGAAGGCTCACTGCCATAATAAAAAAGAAGATAGAGAAGAGTGTTACAATGAGAAATCCATTTCAAAGCAACATAAAAATCCACCACAGCATCACCAACACCTTTGTAGTCTCTCTAAAGAATTGTAGACACCTGCTCACTGCATTCAGTAATCTAACACATGAAATATCGCACTGCACTTGAAAAATTTGCATCCTATAATTGTAATTCATATTACTTGCATCATACTCATCTATCTTCACATCCCTGAACAACTCAAATCATATTTATATCTTCAATATTGAAAACATTCTACAAGGTTAGCTATGCATCTCAATCATGCAAATTCAAATTTGGTCAGCACCAAAACATTCCCGTGGTGAAAAGGAATGGAGGCAGACCACAATGCACCTTAGCTAGGACCTAAATCCACCCATACACGCCACACTACACTTCCACAAATTTTGCAAGTAGTGTTAACACCCAAGGTCGGACATTACCCGTGTAAACACCATTGACACTTAAGTACACGCTTCCTCAAATCCAAAGATGACTCCCATACACCAAATAACACTTGAACATGATCTAGAATATTCCAAAAACACCCTGAAATCCAAAAAACTCCTTCGCAACAACTTTCACCTGAAGAATGTACACACCCAGTACACTGAAACAACTCTTCCATACACTATAACTCAAGAAACTAACTTCTAAAACACCAAACCTTGAACAACTCTAGCTGAAGAAAGATACCAACATTATTAGCATTGCTTCAAATCCATAAGACCTAAAACCAAACTGTGGAGAAACGCGAAGCAAAAACATTTCTCTTAGACACCTATACAATACATAGTTTACACACTGGTGAACACAACTTTTGCACAGCAATCCAACACACCAAATTATGAATACAACACCTTGAAACACCTTTGATCAACATATTCGAAACACACAGGTAGATATTCAACCTAGAAGAAATGCAGAGCAACACCAAAAAGCTACTCTACAACCCATAACACACTGCACCTTGTTGTTTCCTCTTTTTATCAAATTATCTCAAAAGCACTTGGAAACCAAGCACCAAAGACACATCCTCATCATCTTCAATACTTCTAGAACCAATTGCAACCTAGCAGCTCAACCATAAATCCATAGGAAAAATCTTATCAAAGAAACACTAGAGGTTGACACTAGTTGCTTACTAATGACAACATAATGCAACTAATCAAAGCATCATTAATGCAACAACATAGACAACACCAACAACTACACATCATTAATGCAACTAATCAAAGCATCATTAATGTAACAATCTTCTACTCATCAATGACAACACAAGCTTGTTGACATCAATGACAACACCAATCTACTCATACTTTCAATAGATATGTGTTTGG
>VDFB02330570.1:22444-103440 GCA_007258455.2 Sequoia sempervirens | reverse complement strand
TTACCAAAAAACATAGGCATTGGGTATGACAGAAAACAGAAAAGCCCTGCAACATCACCTAATACTTCCAATAGTATCGCCGTGGACAATGGCTCCTTGGAAGACATACCTGAGGAGGAATCCATCATACATGCGTATGACGACGTCGATCACACCGACTTATCATCCATGTTCGAATGCCTATCCATCTGCACCATTAGCCTATCTCTTTGTCACCCTGAGCTTATTGATTGGGACCTACATAATACCACACCTGTCAATATGTCCGTGGATACATATGTCAACCTTATGGGATTGGGGGAGGGTGAACACTCCAGTCGCAAAAATAAGAATAAGAAAAGTAAAAAATGGTCATCTAGTGAAAACCTCCATGAGGCACTTCTTGACCCTGAAAAAGTAAAAATAAAGGACGCATCCGATGGCGAAAACCTCGAAGAGGCGCTAGACGATGGAGATGTTCATCTTCCCCTCATAGGAACTCAATTATTCGCCCGATCATCCATTCTAATCGAAGAGACTCAAGAAGTTAATCTGGGTACTGCCGAAAATCCTAAAATCACCTATGTGGCTAAGTCACTCTCAGAACAGGAGTATCCAGTCATCACGCAGCTACTCCGAGAAGGAATCATCAACTTTGCTTGGTCATATTGAAACATGCCAGGTTTAAACCCTACCTTAGTAGTTCATCATCTAGACGTTCGCCCAGATGCCAAGCCTATCAAACAAAAACTCCACAAGATGCATCCACAGGTCGCGTTGTTGGTCAAAAAAGAATTGGAAAAGTTACTAGAGGCAGGTTTTATTCGGCCAATTGACTACTCTGAGTGGATCTCCAATATTGTACTAGTTGCCAAACCAAATGGAGACATTCGGGTCTGCACAGATTTCAGGGACCTTAAGAAGGCCTGTCCAAAAGACGACTTCCCTCTGCCTAACATTGACATGTTAGTCGACCTCACAACAGGACATGAGATGCTCTCCCTTATGGATGGATTCTCTAGTTATAATCATATTCGAATCGCACCTGAGGACCAACACAAGACCGCCTTCACAACACCTTGGGGCACTTTCTGTTACAATGTTATGCCATTTGGTCTCAAAAATGCGGGGGCAACATATTAGAGAGCAATGACGGTCATCTTCCATGACCTCATCCATATCATCATGGAGGACTATGTTGATGACTTGCTAGGAAAATCAAAAACACGAGCAGAACATCCTACTGTCCTGAAGCAGATCTTTGAATGGTTAGAACATTACAAGTTGCGGCTGAATCCAAAAAAGTGTGTCTTTGGAGTTACATCAGGAAAATTGTTGGGTTTTATATTCTCCCGAAGGGGTATTGAAGTTGATCCCGCCAAGGTAAAGGCTATTCTAGACATGCCACCTCCACGCAATCTGAAGCAGTTAAGAAGTCTCTAGGGTAAGATGCAGTCCATTCGTCGGTTCATAGCCTAGCTAGCAGATAAATGTCAGCCATTCACCTATCTTTTGAAGAAAGACTCCACCTTCCAATGGACCCAGCAGTGTCAGATGGGTTTCAACAAAATTAAGGAATATTTAGCTCATCCGCCGATCTTGATGCCGCCTATTCCAGGCAAACCCCTCCTGCTTTACATCTCTGCTACATCAGTCGCCCTGGGGGCATTATTGGCACAACATGATGAATCGTTCAAAGAGAGGGCAATCTACTACATCAGTCAAACATTGGTTGGCTATGAGTTAAATTATTCCCCCATGGAAAAAGCTTGCCTTGTACTAGTCTTCAGTACACAGACACTTCGTCATTACATGCTCAGCCATCCAATCAAATTAATCGCTAAAGTTTATCCCCTGAAGTATCTGTTATCTAGAACCACTCTGACTGGCCGCATGGCCAAATG
Source organism: Sequoia sempervirens (assembly GCA_007258455.2). NCBI lineage: Eukaryota > Viridiplantae > Streptophyta > Pinopsida > Cupressales > Cupressaceae > Sequoia > Sequoia sempervirens. The sequence goes on along the minus strand of VDFB02330570.1, from coordinate 101,557 downwards.
GGTCATGCTCCTAAGTGAATTTGACATAGAATATGTAGAGTGAAAAGCCATAAAAGGATAGGTCATCGCTGATCAATTGGCTGAAGCACCATTAGTAGATGCTTACCCCCTAGACACTGAATTCCCAGATGAAGAAATCTACACAGTTACAGAAGCACCAGCTTGGACGCTATATTTTGATGGCTCATACACTCATAGTGGATATGAGGCAGGAATTTTATTAGTTACCCCTCAAGGTGACTACATCCCAAAATCATTCAGGATAGCATTCCCATGTACCAACAATATGGTAGAGTACGAAGCTCTCCTCACTGGCCTCAGAATTGCAAAGCAGTGGCACATAACTCATTTGAAGGTCTTTGGTGATTCTTTGCTAGTCATTAGACAAGTCAATGATGAATTCCTCACGAAAGATGATAAATTGTTACCCTATAAACGCATGGTGGATGATTTCAAGAAATATTTCACCTTCATACAGTTTCACCAAATCCCTCGGGTACAAAACAAAGCGGCAGACGCAATGGCCACTATTGGTTCCCTGATTGACATGCCTAAAGACCGAACAAAATGTGAGTTTCTTGTTGAACAACTTTTAATCCCTGCATATGATGTTCCTGAGACTGATATGGTGTGCGATATTGTAGGTCCCGCCTCCCCGTGGTACCAAGACATATACACTTATCTCTGTGATAATATCATACCCCCAAAACTTACACACAACCAACGTAAATCCTTTATCCATTGTTCTTCCTGATACATCATTGTTGGTAATATGCTTTATCGTCGTGGGTATGATGGAATCCTCCTTAGATGTATGAATGAGACTGAGGCCTGCGTGACACTAACAGAAGTACATGGTGGTATTTGTGGAGCTCACTCAAATGGTATGGCTCTGGCCAAAAGGATACGAGCTGGATATTATTGGCCTACATTGGAACATGATGCTTGCGAGTTTGTGAAGAAATGCCTTCCATGCCAACAACATGCAGATTTGATTCACGCCCCAGCATAAGATCTTCAACCCCTCCTAGCACCATGGCCCTTTTCTCAATGGGGATTCGACTTGATTGGCAAGATTTACCCACCATCATCCGATGGCCATACGTTCATCATTACCGCAACTGAGTACTTCACCAAGTGGGTGGAAGCAATGCCCCTTTCACAGATCACCGGTACTCATATTTCCAAATTCATCCTCTACCATATCCTCTACAGATATGGTATCCTGTCCACCATCCTTTCTGATAACGGAAAACCTTTTAAAAACCAAGCCATGAAATTTTTTTATGACACCTTCCATATCCAGCACCGTTGGTCAATGCCTTATTACTCCCAGGGTAATGGTCAAGCAGAAGCAACCAACAAGACCCTTATCCGTATCCTCAAAAAGGTTGTCAATAACACTGGATGAGATTGGCACCTTCATATTCATCCTGCTCTCTAGGCATATCGCACATCCATCCGCACCCCGACAGGTGCCACCCCCTACTCTTTAGTATATGGTGCTGAAGTCGTCTTGCCAATTGAGGTTGAGCTTCCATCACTGAGAATTTCTCTGAAGAATCTTATCAGCGAAGAAGATGCTCGAGTTGCACGGCTTGCATAGCTGGAATTACTAGATGAACGAAGAATAAAAGCCTATGATCATTTGCAAGCATACCAAAATTTCCTCAAATGTAATTACAATAAGAAGGTTCATCCTCAACAATTCCAGGTGGGTGAGCTTGTTCTCAAGGAAAACCATCACACTCAGCAAGACCGAGACAAGAAAGGAAAATTTGAGCCAAATTGGTTAGGACCCTATATCATAGCCGTTAATTATGGATCTGGGGCATACAGGTTGGCTACTCTTGAAGGAGATCCCCTTGAAGAACCCGTCAATATCATGCATTTGAAGAAGTTCTATGCCTAAGTCCGCTTGGTAACCCCATCAAAATTTTTAAAAAAAAAATCATCAAAAAAATCAAAAAATCAAAAAAATAAAAAAAGTAACAAAAGAAAAATAGTAAAGAAAAATAAATCTATCTTATGGTGAAAACCACCTCTTGGTGGCGCCTTAGATAAGTATGGATGGTAAAAACCTGGTCACATGCGTCATCTGTAGAGGGCTTAATCATTATCTACCTGACATCCTAGTTATTTTATGCTTTCATCCGCATCCTCACCCACCTTAGCCTAGACCACTTGGTATATATTGATTGAGCATTGGACAACCCATCTAGCCTATCCCCCATCTTGAGCTTTTCTATATCCCATTTTGAGCTTGTGTCTTTCATTCCCTTTGTTGGTTGGTCTGTGTCATCATGTAGGATTATTCATCGTGTCAGTTTCCATCTAGATCTCGTTCTTCCACATCACTAATTGAACTACATTGCCCCTGCACTTTCACGTAGGCAAGGTTGGTAATTTGATCCTCCCCCAGGGCATTTGTCTATCGTGTTTTATGTCTGTCATCATCGGTCACCATTGTCCTCTTTCCACTTTATCCATGGTCTTTTCATGAACTACGAGGGCTCTGCGCTTTCACGTAGGCAAGGCTAATCTTTGATCGGCCCCCGAGCCCCTAGGTTTGTAGGATGTGTCAGTTTGTGTCTCCATCTGGCCTGTTATTCTCAAATAAACTCCATAAATTATCGAAAGATTTAGTTAATAAAAAGCATCTGGCATCAAACTGGGTCATTCTAGTTTAATATCCATCATCGGTCTCAACAGGATGCATCCTTCCTAGCAGACCTCATCGATCCCATCCATCACCCTGATCCTATGGCAAAGGGCATTTTGATTATGATCTTTTGATGTTTTGGAATTTATTTATCATTTGAACTCATTATCAACACTTGCCATGGTCACCTTGATCCATCATATCATGGTGTGCTTTGACTAGTTGACATATGGGTTCATCTTGGTCTTTTATTTGTTGCTGTCTTTTTTGGTTGTCCCACGTAGTACCCACCAGGATCCATGGGGTCTTGTGTTACATTGGGGCATCCTTGTGTGTTTGTGGTTATCCCAATGCCTGGCCTAACTAAGGTCATCATGACCTTGGGGTGTTGGGGTAGCCCCTTTTTGCTTGTTGTGTTTGTTTTATGCATTGGATGCCTACTGGCCCTGGTCTTATATATCAGGGTATCTGGTACCTTATGCTATAACAGCTATCAATGCTCCAAAGATGAAAACTCATATTAGGATTGCATTTCATCATCTATCGCATTGTATTCACCCTAGGATTTTAGTTGTGCAAATACTTTCTCCCTCTCTTTCCCATTCTTCTCAAGATACTCGTGATTTTTGACAGATGCCAAATGACACCCATTTTCACAATCACTACATTCCCACTTTCCATTATCCTGGCAGTTCTTATTGGCACTTATGGCCATATGTTATTTCTTATACAATTACCAAATCATTATTGCATATCAAAATCACTCTATTAACCACATGTTAGATCCATGCATACATCACCACCTACATCACAAAGTGTCAGACTCATCATACATCACATCCTACATATGTAAAATGTCCATACAAAATCTATCATACACATATACATACATGATAAATAAGTTGACTAGGCATCCATACATATAAATCATCATAAATGCAACATGTGTGTATACCATCATAAACATCTAAAATCATCCACCTATGCATAAATGATCCATCCACCTAAGTAAGAAATATCATATAAACATGCATACAGTCACCCATAACAAAAGGAAACATACTACATAATGCCAATAAGAACTGTCTCATGTCATAATAATATAATGTGTGTGTCACATACATCAAAATCTATCATATATCCATCACATAATCAAATACAAAATCTAGAGATGTGGAACCTCTCTGATCTCTGTCAATAAATCCTACATGCTCCAACCCGCATCTGTCAAAAACTCAGTAACCTGTCACCTCCCGAATGAGCTACCCACGTTTGATCTCTGTGGAGAATCCGGTACTGATCTCCTATCTGGTGTAGCACCCAGTGAATCACTGTAACCTCGAGTCCATGTCCCCAGTGACTGAATGGCGCTAGCATCTGGGGTGCCTGATCCCTCGTAATCATCCTCCTCTCCTGCTCCAAGGCCTCCGAGGATAAGCGTAACTGTGCCATCTCCACCTGCATCCGATCTCTCATCTCCTCAGCAGCCACCGCCCTGGCTACTGCGGCATCCCTCTCCCTCTGTAATCCATGCATATCTCTTCCTATCACATCGCTGCCCTGCATAGACTGCCACTGTACCATTGCTGCATCCCGCTCCCTCTACAGCGTCTGCATCCGTCTCTCTGCAACATCTCTCTTTCTCTGTGCAGCCTGCGCCTGAACCATTGCTCCATCCCTCTCCCCCTGCAGCTCCTGGACTCTCAAAAATGCTACATCTTGCTCACCCTGCAATACTAATACCTATGAGGTTGCCTCCTCTCTCCTCCTCTGAAGAATATGAATATGTGCCTCTGACAACTCTCTCTCATCCTGTAGCACCCGAACTCGCGCCTGGGCTGTATCCCTCTCTGCCTCCACTGCCTGTACCCGCACCTATGGTACATCTCTCTCTACCTGCATAATATGAACCTGCTCCCTCGCCTGTCTCTCCCTCTCCTGCATCACCCCCATCTCTCCCACCGTCTGCTCTAAGCAAAACACTCTATCATGTAGCTCATCTCGCTCTCGCTAAAGATCATCCACCTGCTACCCACTACCTGTTGATACATGATCCGTCATCCCCACTGCTGCCCCTCTAGCCTGCAAAATAACTGTCTCTGTCTGTAGTCTGTCACGGTCCCAACTAACAACAGCTAACTCATCTCGTAGCCCCTATATGTCAGCCAGCAGTACCTCCCTCTCTCTCCACATCACCTCTACCATAAATCTATCAGTCCTCTGACCTGCTACTGGTACTCTCGATAGCTCGACTCTGAGTCTGATCACCTCTACCTCTACCACCCTCAACCTCTGATCTATACTCTGAAGACTCTCCACAGTGTCTCTCAGCTGAACAATCGAATCCTCTGAGGAAATGATAGGAACCACCGCTAATGGCTTTACATCCCAAACATCCATATCTGGCACATTTCCATCTATCTCCATAGCCTCATCGCTCTCCCTATCCTCCTCCTCCTGTTGACCCTCTAAGTCCTCCATGGAAGGATAGACTCGCACTCTCCGCAGCTTCCCATGCCTCCCCACTCTCATCAATCTCCTTGGCTCTCCTATCTCCCACTGCTCCTCATCCTCACTCTCCCCTATCTCCACAACAGGAGGCTCCTACCCTAATACCATATGCCCCCCTCTGTCGTCCCCTATGCCCCATCCTCTCTGGCTGACTCCTGGCCTCAGTATCCTCTCGGGCACCCTCCTGCTCTGTCACGGTCTGTACCCTCATCAGTCGCCTCCTGCCCGCTATCAACTCTGGCTAACTCCTGGCCTCCATCTCCTCCTGACCTCCATCCTGCTGTCTCTCCTCTCCCTACTCCGCCCGTACCAACACTCTCCTTTGTCGTACTCTGCCCCCTATACCAGTATGTCAGCCCCCTCTACCCTCCACTGCATGTATCATCTCCACCTCTGACTCCTCCTGTCCTCCTGCATCTAGCTCTGGATCTCTCCTACCCTCCTATCCTCCCGCATCTAGCTCTAGATCTCTCCTACCCTCCTATCTCCCTGCATCCTGGCTTCGGATCCATCCTCCTCTCCCGTCGCCTCTCTCACCCTCCTTCACTGCCCCTGGTCCCCTCCTCCTCCTCCTCCTACCTGGTCCCACCTCCATCCACCCTCATGTCATACTCCCTCTCTAGCCCCACACTACTCATCCTCTAATCCAAATTCGACAACTCCTACAATCGACACCAATGGTGTAATCTTCTCCCATAGGTGGTTGCGAAACCACCGGTCATATCGCTCTATCACTCTTGCATCCTCTGCTCCCACACATCTCCTAGGATAGGCTACTTGCACTGTCACTGCCCATGATGCTCTAGCCTCTGTAGGGCTAATCGCACGCCCCCATAGTCGCTCTCTGGTGAGCCGCCGAAACATCACTAGCGCACCAGGAATATCCTGTGTTTTCCCAAACTGTCTCAGCACCCTATCCGGTCGGTGCATCTCCACTATCCACAGAAGAATCTCAATCAGGACACACTGAGCCATAAAATACCCACTCTATCTCGCAATCTACTCTCTCCATCCCCTGAAGCGTCGACGCATATATGGTCGCCACACTATGTCTCCTTCCTCCAAATCATCTATCATCCTCCTCCATCCCTCCACATCTCCCAACCACCTATGATGAATAACCCAACCCCTCGCCTCTCCATACCTCCATGCCAATGGCTCTGTATCATCCACATCTCCCTCCCGAACAAACAATCGGTCTCGTCACCCTAATATGCTCCCATGCCCATACCTATAACAAGGTCATGTGTGTCAAACTCACTGCCTCCCGATAACAAATCAGATGCATATCTCTATACAGCTGGGCTAAGACACAAGCACCCCATGCAATCTATCCCTCACACCACTCCACAATGTGTCGAATCGGTTCCATGAACTGCAAACTGCAATACCGCCTGCTACGATCTTGCAGCAATATACCATTGATCAACCCAACTAAGAATAAAGGAAAAGTCGGTACTCCCACTGTCAGGCATCCATCTAAATCCAACTGCTGACCCTGCAGCGGCAGGGCAACATGACCAAATAGCACTGTCATAGTCTGCCTCAACTCGGCCCCACTCGACACCACATCACTCAACAAAATCCCTAATATCGGCAGCTTCAGGATGCGCCATACATCCTCCAACGTCACCATAACCTCCCCCGTCGGCAGCTGAAATGTCGACGTCTCTGAGCTTCATCTCTCTATCAAGGCTGTTAGCATCGCTTGATGCGCCCTCATCACTGGTACCTCTAAAAAATGCAATAACCCCGCATGCTCTAAGGTTGCATGATCCACACCCGTCATCGCTGCTAGAGCTGTTGTTAGTGCCTCCGACCATCGCTCGTGTGTCCGTATCTGCCCCAAGCTCTGCATACACATCAACCATTTATCAGTACACAATCTTCCTGGCCCCGGACCGTCTTTACTTTAATTCTCCCCTCATCCTCATCTTGCCCCCCCATCGGGGCAGTCTCTTCTTTCTAATCTCCATCATCCCTTTTCTTTCTTTTGCGGCCGCTCTACCCCTGCTCGGGGCGCATCCCTCACCCCTCCTACGACATCTATGTCCGCCCTCCCGCAGCGGCTCCCCCCTTCGGGGCGTGTTCGCCCTTGCTCGTGGCGACTTTTCCCTATCGGGGCGTGTCCGCTCCGGGTTGGCCGAGGTGTGTCCGCCCTGCCGGGGCGGCTCTGCCCCTCGCTGGGGCGTGTCTGCCCTGGGTTCACCGGGGCATGTGCACCCCTCCCCGGGGTGGCTCCGCCCCAGGCTAGTCGGGGCGGCTCCGCCCGGCGCCGGGGCATGTCCGCCCCGCGTCGGCCGAGGCGTGTCCGCCCCGGCGGGGCATGTCCGCCCCTTGGCTGGGTCGCCTCCGCCCACGACCAAGGCATGTACGTCCCAACTTGGGGCATATACGCCCCGCTGTGCGGTGGCGCGCCCATTCCCGCCCCCTCTCCCAAAAAAAAGGAAAAATTGCAGTTTCCCGCTAATTTGGCAACCTACCCGTTTTTCCATTTCCCCCCGCCCACCAAACCCATATGATACATTTCTAAATATCTGACAAAATATGTTTAAATATTCAAAATAAATAACATGGGTTTTCGTACTCACCTTGCGGGGCACCGCGAAGTGGGTCCATCGTCTCCGCAGCTCATCTACTCGGTGAACGATCTCGGTGTCATAATCTCGCGGCATGGTTACTCCATCTCCTCTCCCTCTTCTTCCTCCTCTTCTCACTTGCTACATTAATAATGACACCAGGTAGTTCTTCAAATTACCTTTTAACCCCCTCCCCCCCCTTTTTTTTAAATAAAAGGTATTTTTTACCTTTTATTTACCTTTTTTTCCTTTCAATTAATCCCCTTCTTTCCCAAAGCCGCTATTTGCAAACTGTACGTCCAATCAACTCCGTTCAAAAGACAAAGTTGCTTAGTTTTTCGCCCTCTATCCAACGGTCTCCTCCATTTCTTTCTATCAAAAATTCGTCTGGGGCCCCCTCCTTTCTTTCCCAACCGCCCTCTCGAGGGGGCATACCTTATCACTTTCTTCCATCCATTTCAACCTAGGCACTGGGGCATCCCTCTCCTTCTCTATCAGGCTGGGGCATCAATACCTATCCCTTTCTTCATCCCCGACAGTTATTTTTCTTCGAAACATTGTTATTTTAACAATATTTCGAAGAGGGGCAAAATGTAGACACCCAAATTTGATCACTCACATATGATCAAATTCCCCCCTTTATTCATCAATTCTGTCAATATTAATTTATATTGCGCTTCTCACATAAGACTCTTAAAGTGTATAATTTAATAATTAAATACTTTATTTGGTGCTTTTATCTTCTCTAAATTAAATAAATACACCAATTTATTTAATTTAGTCATCCTAATCTATTGAATTAAAATCAATTTAAAATTTTTCTTTTCTCACTCCTTGTCACATCCTCCATAATCTATCTTTAATATGAATTAATTTAATTAATTCATATTTAGGGTGTGCATCCTCTTAATCAAGGATTAATGTCACATCCTCCTACATTTGCCACTTGTCTCTAATTTTCTATTAATTATCATAATCAAGTGTTTGCACAACTTTAATCAAAGTCATTAACCATTTTTAGCACCACTTTTTGGTCAATTCTTCCATTTTTCCTTTTTGGACACTAACCCTCCTTCCCATGAGAATTTTTAATTCTCATTTATTCATCCCATGTCTCTCTCCTCCCCATGTGAATTTTTAATTCACATTTTGTCTTTCCAAGGTTTCTAGAATATTTGACATGTCACCTCATGCACATGTGACCAGTTCCCACCTTTTTGGAGACCCTCTCTTATCCTTTAGACTCTTCTAAGAATGTGAATTTTTAATTCACATTTATTTCTCCAACCACCTTTCCTTTTCCCATGGAGATTTTTGAGGAATTCCAAAATTCTTCAAATGTCCCTTTCACTCTCACTTGGGGACAAAAAATTCATTTTTGAGAAGATCTTCTCACTCCCCAAGGTACTTGGAAGGTACTTGTCCTTCCTCCACCTCATGTACCTTTTGGACACCTCATTTACACCTCACCTCCTCTTAGCCACTTCACCATCCACATGTCAAGATGTGAGGGCTTGTGAGTTCTCAACCCACCATAGCCCTTCTTTTTGACCTTGTTGGATCAATCTCAACCGTTGAATTCTCTAGAGAATTCAAATTCTCCTATAAATACCCCCTCCTCAAGGGCATTTACAACACTTAGCCATTTTATAACTACATGCTGCCATTTTGTGCACTCATCTAACCTTCATTTATATTCACTTGCATTTACATCCAAGCACATAGTAAAATCCTCCATTTATCCACATCAAGAGCCATCAAGGAGCATACATATCAATCCAAATCAAAGGCCAACCAAAGAATTTCAGTTGCAAGAAGGAAGGAATATCATTTGTCTTCATTTAACACTTTCCTCTTTGTATTTTCAAATTCCTTAGGCTAATCATGAGGTGTTTCATTATGTTTTTCATTGCATTTTAATTGCTTAGAATAGGTTAGACATTTTGATATCACAGTTTCAATAGCTAATAAAATTTTTATGAACTTGTACAATGATAGATCTTAGAATATTGTCTTCTACCATCACATTAACTTAACCATCACCAAAAAATATTGCCATAAATTTAGCATTTTAAAAATTGATATATGGAAATTATTTTTGAGACTAAGTCCTTTGTCTCGCTTACTATTTCATTTGGAAAGATTAAAAATATTGTTTTCAACTACATTTTTAGAATGACACATTTTTAACAAAAGGTTTGAATTTCCCCATGTCCTCCATTTGGTTGGATATGTTGGTGCAATATAATGACCAACCTTTTTCTCTATCCAATTTTTTTTGAAAACAAAAAAAATCATAGATCTTTGGTCCCTTCTAGCATTTGATTGGGTTGACACTCTTCAAACCTTCTTCAACTTATACCATATAAATGAACATATAATTATTGTTGTAATTAATCTTGTGAATGAATATCTTCTTATCAAGATTTTCACCTTTGTTGTGATTATTTTTGTTAGAATTCTGAAACAAGCATAAAACCACAAGTGACAAGATCAAACAACAAACAAATACAACTTCCACGCAAGAGATCTGTAAACAATATATGCAATATTCTTCAACAAAAAAAAAACTATAGAAGCAAGAGAATCTCAAAAAGATATGAAAGCTCAAGATATTCTAACAATGAGGGTTGAGTGCTTATAAAAGCAAAACCCTAAATGAGAAAGGGATCAGATCATGACAAGTGTCAACATCACATGAGATGAGACATAATGATCTAATAATAGCTCAACTAATAAAAGCATTAAAACACTCCTAAGTTTAGCTTAAGTACATGAAAATAAATTAGACTAATGATCAATTAAAGATTAATTAATTATTAGCTAATGTATGATAACTATAACACCCCCCTTAAGATGAACTTAGAGAGTAGCTAAAAACCCTAAAAAGAATGCATGATGGGTCTCAAAAACAAGGCCATGTAAGGTACCCATGTACAAACAAAAGATCTCTGTAATGTGGAGAAATAGAGAAAACCTCATGGGAAAAAATCTACTCCAAAAAGAGATGAAAGCCAAGTGAAGGACTGAAGAAGTCTCCAAACAAGACAATGTTGTCCCAAAAGATAGGAACAAAGGATGAACAAAAAAGAACACCATTGAAGCATGAAGAAGCTACAAACATTGTCAAAGAATGACTGCTGTGATACCAAAACAAGAACCTCCGCTAAAATAGATGATGACCAGGATCAAGAAGACAAGAATATGCATGAGTTCCCTCAACAACACTACTCAAATAAGATGGAAAACAAAGGCAAAACACCTGGAAATCGAAGATACATATGGCACAAGTACCAAAAGTCTGAAGAACTGATCATGTGAAAATGGAAGGTTTCCTCCAAAAATAGGAATGCAAGAGTATCCATATGGTAAGTGATCCATGTCATCGAAATGCAAGTAACCAACCATTGATGTACGCTGCATCTGAAAGTACATATAAACAAATATTGTATACTTAGCTCACTCCAACGCGAAACTAAAGAAGCATTAACACCAATAGTAGAAACCCCCCTATAATGATGAAAAGGGAGAGGCATGACAGGTACACTGAAACTGAATGCCAAAAGGAAGTGCATGACAAAGAATCAAGAACATTTGAACGTGCAAACATGAAAGTACCAACAAATATAAAGGGTGTGAAAACAAAAGTCACACACGCATGAGGCTGTTGTCGTGGAAGGGACACTCACTTGAAAAAGGTATGATGGAAAACAAATGCAAACCTTATGGAACTTTATAGCATAGTGTGAGTACAATAAGGCACAAAGTGATGTGTAAGATCCCATAAAATATACACTTGTTGTGGCACTTTATTTTAGTGCGTTTGCATAATGAAAAATTCATACAATGAGAGCCCATGATATCCAAAAAAGGACTACATGCTTAAAATACAATTCTCTGATAGAAAAATAGGAAACTGTTAGCACCATGATGAAGTACACGAAAAAATACACTTTCAAAAAAATGACACCCAAAAATGTGTCTGGATGCAAAAAGATATGGCCCGTCTAAGTCTCCAAAACGAGAACTGAACAACAACACTGAAAAAATAGAATTCTAGAAAAAAACCAGAAGTCAAACCTAGAAAACACCTGCACCACCGTGAAGAGCTCAGAATTTTACCTCGTTTAAAAAAAAATGCACGAGAAAAGTCCACTGTATGGCCGAGATATGGTCTCTAGAATTAGGTGCAAAACTGAAAAGCCCAACGAAGAGGAGTTGAGTAGGGCAAGAAAAGATCTCCGCCAAATTTGTCAAAAAACTCCACCAAATGTAGAGAGCCACCAAATTTAGTAGTGTGAGAAAAAAATTCCTCCAGGTGTCCAAGTACAATGCATGTTAAATAATTTTGCAAATAAAATAAATTGCAAAAAAACTTGCATGTTTTATTTTTTAAGTTTAAAAAACATGAAAAAAAACCTATTATATTTTTATATAATTTTTTTTTAAGAAAAAATATGAAAAAAACTTTATTTTAAAAAAATTTATTAAAAAATTATAAAAGGGCTCGTGGGGGCCACCACTAAAGTGGCGTGGTACCCTCCGTACCACCGGATGGGAAAACCCCAAGTGCCCTGCCAAAGTGGCGAGCATCGATACCTTGAGGTACCCGCTCATCAATGGGGTGATTTTTTTAATAAAATTTTTGAAAAAGACAAAACCCCTTTTGGAAAGGGTTTTTAAAATATATATTTTTAATTTTGATTTAAAATAAAAAAATAAAAAAAATTGCAGGGAAAAAAATAGTGGAATATTTTTTATTTTACCTCAATTTTTGTGCTGGGGAGATCATACGACCTCTCTGGCAAAAATTTTTTCCTTAGAAACTCTCGACATGAATTTTGACGATTTGATAGGCAATCTTAAGGTTTTTGGGCCTTCTAAGCGCGATGGAAACCTCTGTTTTGGCTCAAAATGCACCAAAAATGTAGCTACCCTCCAGATTTAGAAACAAAGCAACCACTTCAAACCTTCGTAGATCTGGTGTTAGGAATCAAAATCAGGTGAAACAAAAGCCAAATTTAACTTTCTCGACAGCTTTGAATCCAACGATGAGGTCCTCTTCACATAAAAATGCACCAAAAAATTCCCACCTCCAAAATTTGTAAAAAAAAGCAAAGGGGATTAAGATCTGAAGCCTGTAACCCTCGTTGAAGAAAAAAAATCTCATAAATCGAGAAGGGGTTCATTGAATCCACGCTCTGATAACATGTTAGAATTGTGAAACAAGCACAAAACCATGAGCCACAGGATTAAAAAAAAAAACAAATACACCTTCCACGCAAGATATCTACAAACAATATATGCAATATTCCTCAACAAGAAAAAGCTACAAAAGTAAGAGACTCTCAAGAAGATATGAAAGCTCAAGACATTCTAACAATGAGGGTTAAGTGCTTATAAGAGAAAAACCCTAAATGAGAAAGGGATCAGATCATGACAAGTGTCAACATCACATGAGATGAGACATAATGATCTAATAATAACTCAACTAATAAAAGCATTAAAACACTCCTAAGTTTAGCTTAAGTGCATGAGAATAAATTTGACTAATAATCAATTAAAGATTAATTAATTATTAACTAATGTATGATAACTCTAACAATTTTAATTACTAATTTTGTTCCAATGGACATAATTTTATAAACATCCCTCCCAAAAAAAATTACCATTACACATATCTAACATACTCATTAAATCTACAATGAACTCCATATTATGTAGATTTAAATAATTTAAATTATTTGTCATAATCTTGGGTATATGTAAATTTTAATCCAATTCTATAGTATAAATCACTACATGGAAATTATTTAATTATAAAATCCATGTTAAAAATGGAACTAGTTTCCTCAATAAAGTTGGGATTATTTACATAGATAAGTCGCAATGACTTCGTCCATTTCTGCCCCTGCTTTCATTGCTTCTGCTCTCGCGAATGATGTACAATCTGATGTTTTTGGTGGCGGCCTTCCTCTGGCTTGCTTGCAGGATAATTTTGGATCAAATTTGGCAAACGAGCATCCTATTCCTGATGTTGTGGCGCAGGGTATTGGCGCCTATCCGGGCAATGTTGCGGGATCTTGGGCTGCCAGACGCCCTTGCAAATCATCCTCAAACCCTTCCTCCAACCGGTCTCCATTAAATTTTAAAAAGGCCCTTCGTGGTGATGCCCTAGAATTGGATCGCTCGCGTGCAGGGCACTTAGGGTTGACTGGAGCGGACTTGCCTTCTCGCGGCTGCGTTTCTCAGAAATCCCCTTTCTCAGTCTCTCACTCGGCTTTTGCCCCGAAAATTCATCTGGGCAGCTTAGTCGGTGATAGAGAGGAATATTTACAAACGCATGCCCTTATATGTAGATTCACGAAGGTATGGCCAAAGTTATGCGATCTTCACTCCTGGATTAGTTCGAATTGGAAAGAATATCTCGCAAATGAAATCAGCATTTACCCCACTGCAAGAGGATTCTTCATTCTAGAATTTGAATCAGTGGAAGATAAAGAAATGATATTTAACATTGGGCCATGGATCTTCCAAGGTGATTTCTTATGCACAAAACCCTGGTTCCCTTCATTCAATCCATGCACAGAGACATTTTCCTCTGCTTTTCTGTGGGTACGTCTACCTTATCTACCATTGCAGTTTTGGGAAATTGATTGTTTGAAGGCGATTGGCAATGGCTTGGGCAAATACCACAGCATTTCAAATGAAACAATTAATTATGAGAACTCAACCTATGCTCGTCTTTGTGTCGAAATGGATGTTACAAAGGGTCTCCCGGCTGAGATTGTCCTCAAAGTAGGTAATAGGCGCTGGTGTCAACCAATTGATTACGAAAGAATTTCCTTCAGATGTAGAAGATGTTTCGTAACAAATCATGTAACCGCACAATGTGGAAGGCGTGTTGAGAAGGCCAACGATGCCCCAATCTGCAAACCCTCTTGGTGGGATGGGGTTGATTCTTGCCACTATGTTGTTTCTCCCTCTGCACAGAAAGTCACTACAGCTTCTCCAACTCTTCAAAGATCAGACCCTTTCTTGCGCCCCTCCTCCCCAGTTGGGGTGCAAGACCATCCTCAAGAATTAGCGACTAATAAGATTTCAAACCATGCTTCCATTGAGGTCTCTTCCCTGGAGGAACCCGCCTCCCATTGCAAGAATATTAAGATCTCATCAGCTTTATCGGTTACTCCAATTGCCTGCATTAAGAGTGAAACTTTGGGTGTAGAAAACAAAGATGGTTTGCATCTTCCTGGAATAGGACAAGAATGGATAGAGGTAAAAAAGAAGAAAGCTTCAAAGCACTTGTTGACCTCAAGATCCTCTAAGAAAGGAGATAATCTGGATATGAGTTATGCAATTTGATGGCACACCTATTATGGGGTTGTGATATTTCTTATCTGGACAACCTGTGTTGTCTTTGTTGCACCCCTTGTGACAAGGGCATGCTTTTAAAATTTTTGATTTCCTTTTATGGGAGCTGCCCCCTTGGCAGTACTCACCTATAAAAAAAAGAAAAAGAAAAAAAGTTGGGATTATTTACGCTTTTGTAAGCATAAATAGACCATAAGAAAATATTTTTCTTTTGTAAATTTGTCAAACATATCTAGATTACAATTCATATTATTCTTCCTCCTTTTTCACCTTCAAAATAACTTGGAAACGTACTTTTTAGAATTCCATATATATATATATTTTTAGCATCATTTGAGTCTTTTAAAATGTTTATTATCAAGCATTGTTGAGAAAAAAATCATACTATAATAATAATAAAACCTATGAGTGTTACAACCTAATAAAATTACCTTGAATTTCTTCTATAATTGGCTTGAATTTCTTCTATAATTGGCTTTTTTCTATGCTTCAATTGATTTTGAAACTAACATAAATTTGGCACAATGAGTGCATAATCAAGAATAATAAATAAATTAGTTGGTGAATAAGTAGACCAACTTGACCAAGAAGCTCCAAGATCTAAAAACGTTAGTTGGCTCCTTCTATTATCTAGGACATGCTTTGTTTGAGCATGTAAGGCCCAATTACTCTATGATCCATGCTACAATAATTATACTCATCTATTAAGTTTGAGACTATTTTTATTTACATGATTCTAATCAAATGTTTATACTAGTTGTTCATTTAGATTTTATATAAGATTGTTATAGATATTTTATTGTTCATATGATTTTTTATTGCTAATAGATAATCTGGTTAATTAAAATTGTTTCAATTAGATTTTGGTTATTGGTATTTAAATTTAATGATGTGATGTTAATTTTGATTGAATTATGAACAATATCTTATTTTGAATTAAGTAATTAACAATTAATTTATCTACATTTGATTTTCTTGAGATAATATAATTATGTTTGGAACATGATTAAGAGATATAATTATTAATAATATGGTTTCACACATGTGATTTAAGATTTGTTTATTCTTCAAAATTATACACATATATTTGTATGGATATTTGAGCATGTTATTGTATCACTTCAACTATGATTAACATTGAATTTCATTTGTCAAATGAGTGTGCATTCAATTATAGGTAGCTAATAAGGGCCTACGAAGATTGTTAGGGACAACCCACTATCTCACTCTATATTATGAAATAATGAAACATTGACCATATTTCTAATAACACCAATCATCACAATAAAGTTTAGAAAACATGCCCTTGTATAGCATGCTATATTTCATAGTTTTGTCCCCTTGTATTTAAGTTATTATTTTGATGTATATTGTAAGGTAGATTTTTTGTCAACACAAAAAAATTATTGGCTTTATATTTTTTATAAGCTTGTAAAAGAATATGTTTATTATTTTATGGTGTTTTTAAGTCCCATAGAGTAGTACCTTAGGTTATGGTACTTTTAGAAACTTTTTGGCATGTGTAAGAGGTGTATGAGTACCCTTAAGTGTTATTGGGAAGATCTTGGAATCAATAATGCATGTATACTTAATTGTAAGTACCTAAGTCAACCTATTTACCTTCCAAATGGGTTGAGGGGAAGATGATAATCCACTGCATGTTTGGAAAGGTGAATATTTGTGAGTTCACATGGGATGTGTAAGGTTCATTCACAAAAATGTATGAAGGTGGGTGCATGGTCTTTGGGTTTTCCATGTGGCTCCATCCCATTAGATGGAGGTGAGTGACATGACACTCCCTTTTATGTTTATTTCCTTGGTTTGGAGATGGATTGCATAAATCATTTAAGAGTTTTTATTTTAGGAATTTTAGAGAGATTATAATATTTGGAAAGATTGATAAAATCACATGATTTTTGAAATAAATTGGGATCTTGGAAAGTAGAAAAGAGAGATCGCTATCACCTTTAGAAAAGTTGAATTTGATAGGAAGGCTATAATATCATATTTTATACTTTTATATTGTGTTGCATGTTTTTAACATGAAAAGGAATATATTCATTGTTATTATTTATTTTTTATGAGTTTTTGGTAGAGTTATTTGTGATATTATGCTTTTACAAGAACTCAATTAGATACATTGTGAATTAAGTAGAAATAAAATGGTATTGTAGAAATTTACTAAGAATGATTTTTGTGTAAATGTGTGTGTGAATGTGTGCTCGGAGTTTCACTTTATTTTAATGGGGTGTAATACTTTACAAGGAATTTCACCCTAGTTATTAACTTTTGCATGTTATAGGGGTTGGGTTAGGATAGAGGAAAAACATGGACACTCTATTTGAATAATGTTGAAGGTTGTATAAGAATCCCTCATTTCTTCTTACTTTTAAATTTTGAGATATAAGTGTTCATTTATCCTATTTAAAATGAAATAATGTGTTGAATATTGTGTGAAATTTATTGTTACTTTTTTTTTATCTTGAAATGTATGTGAATAAGTTTGAATAAAATTATGAAGATAAATGTTCTTAGGTGGATAAGGGTGTAGAAAAATGAGGTATCCTGATTGTTATTTGAATAAATATGGTTTGATTCTTTGTTTACCATAATGTATTAAGACGGATTCTATTCTCTTCAAGAAGAATTGATTATATTTTTCCCCTTAAGGAGAACTCTATGTTTGGTTCATGTTTTGAATCTCATCCCTTGTGAATTTTCATATGTTAATGTGTTTGATCAAGTGTTGTAGTTTGAATGTATGAATTATGAAATATTCCTTGGGTAATTATTCAAGACAGGGGGCTAGTGGTTGACGCTAACTCCCATTGGCCATGAGCATTTTATTGGAGCCTAAAGCTTAGTATTTTAGAATTGAAGATTTCCTTTGAAAATATTATGACTTAATTTTTTTTAATGCATATTTAAAATTAGGGAAGAAAAGGGAGTTATTATAATTTTTGGTAATGTACATACTATTATAAATTTAATTATATATTATAGATTTTGATCAAATTATTTCAATGGAAAAGTTTATAGCATAACATTTTGATGGAAATTTATTTTAGAGTGTTTAATAATAAAGAAAAACAAGTTAGGGGAAGAAACTTCACTTCTTTTTTTGTTTAAAATAAAAAGATAAATACTTTTGATTGAGGGGTAAAAGTAGGTTTTGAAGGGAAATGAAACCCTAATACAACCAACAAAATATCAACTCAACATAAGCTAAAATGTAAAAAATGGAAGCATGATTGTAAAAATAAACTAGAACACAAAGCAAAGAGACAAAGAAGTACAAACACACAAAATATTAAATCATATTCAAAGTTTATGTGGCCTCTAGTTCTTTATAAAATCTCTTACATAGCTCTATAAACTCTTCTTACTTATTATTATCCTCTACATGGGATTTATTATTACTACTTCTCATTATTGAACTTAGACCAATTGTATTCCTCTTAGCATCCATCTAAGTTTAAGTAGTGGGGATCCCATAATCTTTAGAAGAATTCAACTTATCGACCTTTGAATCTTGAGACCCATAACACTATTTTTTATTGTGAATTTAGTAATGTGAATGAACTTATTTAGGTTATCTTTGATGACTTGTTAGAACACACTAATATACCGAGAGGGGGGTGAATCAGTATATACCACAATTAATCCAATTCATCTTTATCAAGTAAAAATTTTACTGCCTTAAACAGATAAAGTATCAAACTATGCAATTCAAAAGCACAAGCACACAACCATAACACCAGATTTACATGGAAAACCCTAGAACGGAAAAACCACAGTGAACAAGCTACTTAGAACTACTATCCAAATCCAACCTCACAAATAAGAACAATATTTACAATAAGTTTTATGGGCTACAACCCAAAGGAAGCTACAAGTCTCTGAAACATAGTTTTTATGGCTTCAACCAAAGGAAGCTACAACTCCCTACAAACTACAACACTTACAAAAAGATTCTACAACCTCGGTACAAAATACTTGACACAATTTGTTGATCAATCACCTTCGCAACATCAATACCTTTCACATTGGAATTTATCTTCAACACCTCTACTCAACAACCTTTGTTATCTCCAACATACTACTACACACATATACTTGCACAAACCTCCTCACATACTCACACACACTCATCCATTTATCAAAAAAATTGATCCTTTATCTATATCCTCAACAAGCTTCAAAATATTTCTCCTTTGTCAACCAGGATTAAACGTGTAACATGAAACGTGCAACAGCCACAACAAGTCGGCTCCAAAACATCCACAGTAAGAGAAAACAAATGTGGTTCAAATCAAGAGACAATCAAGACCTATTTTACCTTAGCACACATCTCCATACTGACACACACTTCCAAACACCTGACACAATCATCTTAACATACCAAGTCATCCCAACAAACACTTAACCTTCCATACATTAGCTCTAGACCAAAAGCGGTACCAAAGATACCAAATAGCATCATGTGGATCACTTTACAAACATTATATGACTTGCAAAAACATTCTCATACACTCCTTTCACAACTTCATGCTAGTGCAAAAAAAAAGGCATTGAACTCAACATCACTTGTAAACCCTAAAAATATAGTCTTGAGATCTAGAACATTAAAAACCAGACATGCGGTACACCTCAACACCTAAAAATTGAAATGAAAAGACATATAGATAATATGAACTTATCCTCCAAACTGCAGGATCACTTCTTCAAATACGGAGAAGTGTGAAGCATTCCTCTAACCCTTTTTTACTGCAACAATATTGTACCAATGTCTTCACTCTGCTAGCTTTGGAAACTTCTATGGTAATTATTATACATTGAAATCAGGAACATACATGCTTTAC
Organism: Sequoia sempervirens; assembly: GCA_007258455.2. Lineage (NCBI taxonomy): Eukaryota > Viridiplantae > Streptophyta > Pinopsida > Cupressales > Cupressaceae > Sequoia > Sequoia sempervirens. The sequence continues at coordinate 81,569 of VDFB02330570.1, read as the reverse complement.
ACCTATCTTTGTCTAACTTCCAAACTACAAGGCCATATCTTCAAATGTGGAGGAATGCATAACATTCTCTTGAGCTCCTTCAATACAACTTCTTGTTCCTTTGACTACATGAAACCTTACATACTTTCTTTTATCAATGCTTTACATTAAGGGATAGAGAATACAACATTCACATTACCATAGACAACAATTACAACTCTTTCCATCAAAATCAAGAAACTACAACTTCTACATATCAACATACACTTCAACCTGTCAACTTTCACCTATTCATGAACAACAAAAGTTATGGTACAATATGTACAACATGCTCATGACATTCATCACCATTTCCTCACAATTATTTTTATCATCACTCCTTTGCTCCTCTGAACTACTCCTTTTAACTCTTACCCTTTTGAAATATCTGATTGCCACTCTATTTGCATCACATGCAACATTCCAAAATACCATTATGTTGACATCAATGACAACACATGCAACCTTATTTCTTAAAAAGTGATACTTGATAGATATTGTTGAATGCACAAGACAACTGAGAGGGGAGGGGGTGAATCAGTTGTACCTTAAAACTTCAAAACCCTCACAAACATTCATATCCACATTAATCCAATTAACCCTTAATCTTGTTAGCATGTTTTAACATGAAATTAAATAGCAAAAACCAAATCAAATCAACACCATGAACAAAGAGACACCATATTTATGTGGAAAACCCACGATGGGAAAAACCGCGATGAGGATTAGCTCACAATATAAAGTAATATCAACACTGAATACAATAGGGCTCATTGCCCAAGAGAAAGAAAGGCTCACTGTCGAAGGCTCACTGCTATAATAAAAAAGAAGATAGAGAAGAGTGTTACAATGAGAAATCCATTTCAAAGCAACATAAAAATCCACCACAGCATCACCAACACCTTTGTAGTCTCTCTAAAGAATTGTAGACACCTGCTCACTGCATTCAGTAATCTAACACATGAAATATCGCACTGCACTTGAAAAATTTGCATCCTACAATTGTAATTCATATTACTTGCATCATACTCATCTATCTTCACATCCCTGAACAACTCAAATCATATTTATATCTTCAATATTGAAAACATTCTCCAAGGTTAGCTATGCATCTCAATCGTGCAAATTCAAATTTGGTCAGCACCAAAACATTCCCGTGGTGAAAAGGAATGGAGGCAGACCACAATGCACCTTAGCTAGGACCTAAATCCACCCATACACGCCACACTACACTTCCACAAATTTTGCAAGTAGTGTTAACACCCAAGGTCGGACATTACCCGTGTAAACACCATTGACACTTAAGTACACGCTTCCTCAAATCCAAAGATGACTCCCATACACCAAATAACACTTGAACATGATCTAGAATATTCCAAAAACACCCTGAAATCCAAAAAACTCCTTCGCAACAACTTTCACCTGAAGAATGTACACACCCAGTACACTGAAACAACTCTTCCATACACTATAACTCAAGAAACTAACTTCTAAAACACCAAACCTTGAACAACTCTAGCTGAAGAAAGATACCAACATTATTAGCATTGCTTCAAATCCATAAGACCTAAAACCAAACTGTGGAGAAACGCGAAGCAAAAACATTTCTCTTAGACACCTATACAATACATAGTTTACACACTGGTGAACACAACTTTTGCACAGCAATCCAACACACCAAATTATGAATACAACACCTTGAAACACCTTTGATCAACATATTCGAAACACACAGGTAGATATTCAACCTAGAAGAAATGCAGAGCAACACCAAAAAGCTACTCTACAACCCATAACACACTGCACCTTGTTGTTTCCTCTTTTTATCAAATTATCTCAAAAGCACTTGGAAACCAAGCACCAAAGACACATCCTCATCATCTTCAATACTTCTAGAACCAATTGCAACCTAGCAGCTCAACCATAAATCCATAGGAAAAATCTTATCAAAGAAACACTAGAGGTTGACACTAGTTGCTTACTAATGACAACATAATGCAACTAATCAAAGCATCATTAATGCAACAACATAGACAACACCAACAACTACACATCATTAATGCAACTAATCAAAGCATCATTAATGTAACAATCTTCTACTCATCAATGACAACACAAGCTTGTTGACATCAATGACAACACCAATCTACTCATACTTTCAATAGATATGTGTTTGGTTCTAGAATGCATCACTGGATTATTTGACATATTGATGACACTTGTATTATCACATAAAATAAGAATGGGATCATCATACATTACCTTGATATCCTTCAATGTTTGATTCATCCATAATGCTAGAGTACACCAGCTGCAACTATATAATATGCTTTTGATGTTGATAAGGACATTGAATCCCGCTTCTTACTAAACCATGAGACCAATATGTCTCCCATTTAAAGAAATCTCCACCATTGGTACTTCTATCATCAACACTGTTAGCCCAATCTGCATTAGTATATGCACTTAGGGAAAGTCATCACCTTTTTGGTACCACAATCCATAATCCAGAGTGTTCTTCAAATATTTGAGAATCCTCTTGACTATCTTCACATGAGTTTCTCTTAGATCAACTTGAAACCTTGCAACCAAACAGACAACTTGCATAATGTCAGGTCTTGATGTTGTTAATTATAGTAGGCCCCCAATCATAGACCTATACAGAGTTTGATCAACCTGAGGTGACTCATCATCATTGCTCAAATGACAACCTGTTACCATAGGAGTACTCACTGGTTTGTAATCTTCCATACCAAACTTCTTCAACATCTCCTTGGCATACTTTACTTGAGAGATAAAAATACCATCATCTGATTGAGAAATTTGGAGACCAAGAAAGAATGATAGCTCACCTATCATATACATTTCAAATTCCCTCTGTATCTCTTCTGCAAAATTTTTACACATTTCATCATTGCCATGAAATATTATATCATCAACATATACAACAACTATTAGAATTCGTTTATCCTAAATTTTGATGTAAAGATTGTTGTCTACAACACCTTTCTTGAAGCCCTACTGGAGTAAGTACTTGTCCAACCTTGCATACCAAGCCCTAGGGGATTTTTTGAGACCATATAAAGCCTTATTAAGTCTACATACCATGTTTGGATCTTTTGATATAGCTGAAATCCACCAGGCTACTTTATGTAAACTTCTTCAAACTCTTCATTTAAGAAAGTGGATTTGGCATCCATTTGATATACCTTGAAGTCCTTGTGAACTGCAAATGCAAGAAACAGTCCAATTGCTTCCATTCTTTCCACCAGAGAAAATGCCTCCTCAAAGTCAATTCCTTCCACTTGTGAATAGCCATTGCACACCAGCCTTACTTTGTTTCTCACCACCTTTACATCTTCATTCAATTTATTTTTGAACACCCATTTTGTCTGTAGGCCTTGGTACCAATTCCCAAGTTTGAATTTTCTCTATCGGATTTCGTTCTTCCATTGGTTGTATTCATCTTTCATCCTTTCTCGCATCAACAAAAGTTTTAGGTTCTATTCTTGATAGTAAGGAAAATTTTACCTGTTCATTTGTCCTTGCAAATCTTCTTCTAGTCTGCACCCCATTCTTATCTCCAATTATCTGATCTTCTAAGTGATTCTTTTGAACATACTTGGCAGGAGTCTTGGTGATCTTCTCTTGTGTTTCTTTCTTTTCGTCAATTTATTCTTCTTCTGAGTAGGTAGGTTCATTTGACCAATAGTCTTCCTGTTCATGTGTGATTTGATGTGACTCTTCATCAACCCTAACATTTATTTGTGATTATATTTAGGGCCTTGTAATGAATATAGTCTTTTCGACCAATCTTTTGTTGTGTCCAATACAATTGGTGCAACATATGGGCTCTTACTAGGAATGATGATACCAATCTCAAAGAGTTTTCTTACAAATATTTCTATCTCAAACTTTTGAAAACACTTGTATCTATAAGGATACACCATAATTGGAACCTTGGTAGGGTCAAGCTTGATAATGTACTCTTAAGTTCATATCTAGCAATAAGATCTTTGGTAGATCTTATAGCACCTTATATTTACAAAGCAACTCTAAAACCTCGAGCTTGGTCATGTGGGGAAAAAAATCTACATCTATACAATAAAGAAGGGCTTACACACCAAAAATGCCCCTTAAGAATTTTGTTCATTTGGCTAGAACCAAATGTTTTGATTTCCCTCAAAGGAAAGGATTTGATAGTATACATAGTTCCCTTGCTTAAATATTATAAATTTATCCTAATGCTTGGAAAAATATGTGCCAAATGAGTATCCATTAAACCCCAAAAACATCTACTCCCTAAATATCAACAACATAGAGCTTATCCTTTAGAATATAATCTACCACTAATAATGAGAACTTATCCTTTAGAAGATAATCTACCTCCAATAACTCTACATTGTGCACTACTCCTAAGCATCCAATGCTTCAACCCCCTAGAACCTAAATGGAAAAAATCTTAGAAGTGTCTAAATTAAGACCCAACCTACAAACTTGTTTCTTATCCAATATATTAAGTGCACTTTTTGTATTGACCATGACCAAAACCCAACTTTCTTAATATGAGCAAATAACTTAGAAAGTCTCCAAAAAATCCAACCTATCATTGCAAAAATTGAAAATGATGGTTCCCTTGTTTCTACTACAAAGGGAGAGAAATTAGTTGGTTCACACCCTACATTAGGTTGACCAATGTTATCCTCATTATTGTTGAAGTGATCAACCCAAGATCTTCAATCTGCAACACCAAAATAACCTCCACAAGAGATAGAGAGAAGCAACAATGGAAGATGATATTCCACCAAACAAGGATTGTAATATGATACAATATGATCAATGCAATACTATATAATACAATGCAAAATATGCTAGAGATGCCTTGCTTATAAAGGCAAGGATGAGAGATAGGATAAGACAAGATGATGACAAGTGTCTTAATCCTATCACATGAGACAACTAACTCATAACTACCTAGGAAAGTGTAAAGTCTAGATAAGACAACTAAGACTTCTAGAAGATACAACTAATATCCTAAGTAAGCTTAACATGTGAATTAAGTCCCCTAAGTCCCTAGTAAAGGAATAAACTAGGTACAAGACTTATTCACACCAACACCCCCCTTAAGTGCAACTTAGGGAGGAACAAACCAATGCAAACATGCAAAAGATGGGTCTCGGCAACAAGGCCTAATGAGGTACCCATGTACAAAACAAAAAACTCTCATAAGCGAGAAAAGGAGAAAAACCCCGTGGGAGAAAACTCCTCTCCAAAAGAGAGAAAAAACTACAAAAAAAGTTAAAAACTAATGAAGGAAGGAGGACTCCTCAAGACCCCCCAAGGACAACTTCCTTCACCCCAAGCATCAATCACAACTGAAGATAACGAGGTGATGCCAAAGGTTTAGTGAAGATGTCTGCAACCTGCTGATCTGTAGGCAAATACTCCAAGCTGAGAACACCATCCTAGATGAGCTACCTGATGAAGTGCATGTGGATCTCAATATGCTTAGTACGTTGATGCTCCACAGGGTTGTGAGAGATATGAATGGCACTTTGATTGTCGCACCAAAGAGTAGTGGGATGAATCAGAGGGAATCCAAACTTAGTCATCAACTGACGAAGCCATAAAACCTCCTGACTAGCCAACACTGCACCTCGATACTCAGCCTCTCTCGATGATAATGCAATAACAATATGCTTCTTGCATGACCATGCAATCAGACTAGAACCAAGGCAAAAAATAAAGCCAGAAGTAGACTTTCGATCATCAACATCACCAGCCCAATCTGAGTCAATGAAGCCCACAATCTGAGATGCACCTGAAGTGTAGTGAATGCCAAAATGAGTAGTGCCCTGAATGTATCTCAAGATACAATTGGTGGCTTTCCAATGACTCTCATGAGGCTCCTATGAGAAGCGAGAGGAAAGTCCAACCGCAAAGGAAATATCAGGACGACTATGTGTCAAGTAAAAAAGACTGCCAAACAACTGCCGATACAAGGTAGGATCGACTATAGGAGTAGTGCAACTGGTAGAGAGTACAATACTTGACTAGAAGGGAGTAGCGGCAGGCTTGCAATCAGCCATGCCAAATCTCTGAAGCAAATCAAGAGCATACTTCTACTAGAAAATGAAGATCCCCTCATAAGTCTGATGAACCTAAAGACCAAGGAAGTAATGCAAAAGACCAAGGTCGATCATATCAAATCGCCCCATCAATGCTTGTTGTGTACTTTGAATCATGGAAGTAGAACTCCTTGTGAGAATCAAATCATCCACGTAGAGCACAAGTATGAGTAGATCCTCTCCATGTCTCTGAGTTTAAACTGTGGGATCAGAATGGCAGTGAGTGTAGCCAGAAGCAAGCAAGAAACTATCCATCTTCTCATACCAAGCCCGAGGGGCTTGTTTGAGACCATACAATGAATGTCAAAGCCTGCAAACAAGTGAAGAGTCCTGCACAAAACTTGGTGGCTACTCCATATAGATTTCCTCATGAAGATCCCCATGCAAGAAAGCACTCTTCACATCCATCTGATACAATGACCATCCCTGTGATGTAGCTATAGCAAGGACAAGGCAAATAGAATCCATCTTGGCAACATGAGAAAATGTCTTAGAATAGTCAATCCCTTCAACCTGAGAAAACCCCTTTGCAACAAGACGAGCCTTGTACTTGTCAATGGAACCATTTGCTACATACTTGGTACGATACACCCACTTGCACCAAACCAAATTTGTTCCCTTAGGAAGAGGCACAAGATCCCAAGTATGATTCTTCATCAAAGAAGAATACTCATTAGCCATAGCACTGCCCCACTTTGGAATACCTAGAGCATCTGAAAACTTCTGAGGATCATCTGAAACTGCATGACTCAAAAGTCTGAGTCCTGAAGTTTGAGAACGAGTGCGGTGAGTGTCTGTGGGATCACCAACAAGAGGACCAACCTCCTCAAGAGTAACACGAGCCCATCGTGGCCTAGTAGTGGACTGAGGAGGAGGTGCATCAAGACCATCATCAAAATATTCCTCAAGTAGCAAAGCATCATCAACTAAAGAAGATTGAGTAGGTTGTGATGAAGAAGTCGAAGGAGGATCTGACTAGGTGAAGGTCTCAGCAAACTAAACATCACGTCGGAAATGAATCTCTCGTGTGTCAAGATCAAACAATCTGTATGCGTTCACATCCTCACAATAGCCAACAAAGATGTATCATTGACTCTTCTTCTCCATGGATTTATGCCGACCATTCAGAATGAATGCCCAAGCTCACTACCAAATACTCTAAAGAAGGATAAATTAGGCTTACGATGAGACCAAGCCTCCTTAGGGGTCATATTCTACACTGCCTTGTGGGGCATACAGTTCTAAATATAGTTGGTACAATTGACAGCTTCAGCCCAAAATGTTGGTGCCATGGACCTAGATTTAATCATACAATTGGCCATTTCCCTAAGAGTCATGTTCTTTCTCTCCACCACACCATTATGTTGAGGAGTGTAAGGTACTGTGTGCTGATGAAGAATACCATGCTCACTGCAAAAATCCTAAAATTCCTTATTGACATACTCCCCCCATTATTTGTGCGTATCTATCGAAGAGAAAAACCTTACTCCTTCTCCACAAATTTTTTGAAGGTCTTGAAGTTGGTGAGGACTTCACTCTTGAGCTTCAGAAAATAGACCCATGTCTGACGGGAAAAATCATCAATGAATGTGAGCACATACTTAGCCCCTGAAAAAGAAGGAGTTGGGAATGACATGAGATCACTATGGACCAACTCAAGGGGTGTGGTTGCACGAGTAGCTTGACCCTTAGGAAAAGAATCTTGATGTTGCTTGCCAAGAACACAACCGTGACAAACACCATCTGTGCAAGTGATCTTTGGAAGACCAACCACTAAGTTATGTTCTTGCATCTGTTGAAGATATCTATAGTTCAAGTGCCTAAACCTCTCATGCCAAAGCTTGCTCATTGAATCAACATGAGCAACAAAACATGAACCTGATGAAGACTCAAATCCATCAAATCGATACAAATGGTTCTCATGATCAACTATCTCTGTAGCAACAACCTTCTCAGGATCTTGCAACTGTCTAATAGTCACATTCTGTGGAGTAAACTCAATTGTCTTCCCATCTCCAGAATGACAAATCTAATATATGGAAAGTAGATTCGCTGAAATATCAGGAACAAGAAGAACATCCTCAATGCACCCATCTAGCATTTGAACGGAGCCTATTCCCAAAACTGGTATCTGTGAAGAGTTCCCAACTGCAATCTAAGAAGTAGAAGTGTGAACAATGGAATCAAGAAGATCACGTGAATTGGTCATGTGGTGTGAAGCACCTAAATCAAGAATCCAACTATCTGAAGATGAATGAATGGCTTGTGCTGAAAGAGCTTTCCCTTTGCCCATGGAAGAAGGCTTAGCCACTGAAATGTTGTGCTTTTTCATAGCTTCCTCCAAGGCTTCCAATCTCTTAAAACAACGAGTTGCATCATGCCCATTTTTTCCACAAAATGAACAAGGTTCTCCTTTATTTTTCTTGGACTTGGAAGAAGAATCTCTAGAGGTAGAAGAAGAAGGAGATGGAGTGGACTTCTGACTGTTCTTCGACTTCGGTTTGGAGGGATTCTCAATACTAGAAGATGATTATGCTTTAGGCTTCTTCTTGTTATTTCCTTTACCCTTGGATGATTGAGCCATGAGAGCATGATTCTTAGAATTAGGTGTATACACCTAAAAAATGGTCACATCACATAGTCTAGTAATCAATTAAATATTTTTAATATTTAATTAAATCTTCGAATTCCATCTGCGTATAAATAAATTTAAATAATTTATTTATATTGTTCACTTTTTCATTTCGATTAAATAAATAATTTTATTTAATCATCTTTTCTTTTTCATTTCTTAATTAATTAAATAAATATTATGATTTATTTATATTAATTATCATCTAATCTTGGCTTGGATATTTTATTCAAATAAAGATTAAATATTCCTCTCTTTTAATTACATTCTTCTAAATGTTCATTCATCATTAAATATTCTAAATATTTAATGTAATTCTTCTAATATCCATTCGCAATTAAATATTTCTAAATATTTAATTAATTCTTCTAAAGTCACATTACAATTAAAAATCTTCCATAGTGCTAAAATCAAAAATCAAACTCAATAAATGAAATTAAATAAATTTATTTATTTAATAAATTTGGGGATTATCTTCAACAACCGTGAAACAAACTGCTAAAACAGAAAATTAAATTCCTCTGTTCCTGTGCAGGCTTGTTCCCATGGGTTGAAGACAGGCTTCCATTCTTCTCTCCAACCTTCCAACCTCTTCCATATTCTTCTCAACCTCTCCATCTCTCACCATTCAAACTTACCAGACAACCTCACAGCCGTTGATTCTTGCCAGCCATGATTGTGCCTGCAAAAAGCTATAAAAAGGACTACCGGGTCTTTGAAATCATATAGAAACTTTCAACAGATAAAATATAGCCAAATTGCAAATAGCATAAGCCTTTTAGCATTCTCATTTCATAGCATAGCATAATATCATAGCATATCATGGCCAATCATCCACATAGTTTAGTTTCAATTTACAGCCCCTGTGCATATCCGTCAGCATTCTCACCTTCACCAGCATATAGGATAGAGAAGCTTTATCACTTTGCATACTCAATCTGCAGATTGCCATTTGGAGAAGCCAAGCTTACACAATCTGAGAGCAGTAGCTTCAAACAAATCTCTGGAGATAGAGAAAGATAGAATGCCTCTGAAGAAGCTTCATTTGTTACTCTTTCAAATTAATTAGCTTTCCTTCAGTTTAAAGTTCTATTATTTGTGTTTATTGTTTTCATTTTGATAACATATATTCTAATACACATTTTTGGCGCCCACCGTGGGGCTCTTGCCCCAATTCTCACATCTTTTTTTTGTAGATTTTCTGACAAGTTACGGTCAAAAACAACGGATTAGTGCAAGAAACATGCTTCAATAAAAGTTATACCCAGTACAGCGCCCGTGAAGACTTCTGCAGCGCTCGTGAAGACTCCTGTAGCGCCCGTGAAGACTCCTGCAGCGCCCGTTAATACTACTGCAACGCCCGTGAAGACTTCTGCAGTGCCCGTGAAGACTTCTGCAGCGCTCTCAAGGAATCCTGCAGTGCCCATGAAGACTACTACAGTGCCCGTGAAGACTTCTACAACACTCTCAAGGAATCCTACAGCCCGTAAAGAATCCTACAGTGCCTGTGAAGACTGTTATAGCACATTTTTAGAAAACCTGCAAACTGTAATTTGTAAATTGAATACAGTTTAACTGAATCTGACGCAACCGCGGACAGTTAATAACTTTAAATTGGAATGAAGCAATCCTAGGGTAGACACATAAGTAAAACAAAGCAATCCTAGGGTAGACACTTCATTATTTCACTTTGGGACTAAAATGAACTCTATGTTTGTGTGAAGCAACATCTTCACTTAGCATAACAAAATTTTATTTTGGGCTTAAAATTCAATTCTTGTTTGCTTTGTTTAAACAGTGATAGGCCTATGCTCTCCCCTTAACTGGGTGATCAAAATGCCAAACTCACTTATTTTACTTTATGCAATTTCCAGTTTTGTTAAAACCTTGTAGAGAGCCTGCTCTTGTGGGAAAAAGTACTCACCCAAGAGGAACGACTCAAGTGGGTTCAAGCCAAAGCCAGGCTATTCCACCCCACTCTAAAATTTAAAGCAAAATTGGGGAAACCCTCTTTTGACAGTAGTGTGCATTGATAACCATCCCCAAAGCCTTTGTTCTAAAGGTAGGAAGGTCTCTCGAGGGAGTCTATCATTTGCCGCACCGAACGGAAACCCTTACTACGAACCTAGTGTAGTATCTAACTTGTCAGTTTCTGAACGTCATAATAATCACAGTGCAGGGGAGGGAAGAATCTACCCCCAAGATACTCACCATATAACTGCCAAGGATTGTTTGCTCAGGGGATCTGGTATCCACTTCCATCACTCTAAGTACGCACCTAGAAAAGATAAAAACACAGACGCGCTTTCGGGGGTGACATGGTTGTGTGAGTCGACACAGTTCTAAGATGTGGGCTGTTGATTACTATGATGACCTACTTGAGTACTAAGAATGAGTCTGTTTGATCTATTTATCATGTGTAAAACCCGTTAAAACAATTTTTGAAAAACATTTTGGTCATACACTTGATGTTTAGCATAGGACTTAAGACAACTATTCTACAAATTGTTTGATGTGTTTTCAATACACTAATTCAGATAAGATCATCCAAAACTCAAGATCACATTGATTACTCCCATGTTACGAGATTGGAAATCCACAACCTTTGTTAAGAAGTCTGTTCTCAAAAGAATCAAAAAGCCAAAGAAACCCCTTAGCTACAAAAAACTATTGAAGAAAAGACGATTCTTGTATCAAAGCCGAAAAGTTTTACTCAAATATAGAACTTTTCTTCATCGATATCATGATTGTGTTAGAGGTCTTTCTGATGATTATGCTATAGAACCTTTGTACTCACAAGCTTTCTTTCAAAGAAGAGCCCTTTCTCAAAGACACAACCATAGTCAACGTATTCATTTCAGTTATATTCCCCAACCTGCAATTGAATATTCTACTCGTCCAAATCAAATTTTGCAATAGAGAACTCAATCACATTAGGCATTTTTCACAAATCCATCCTTTTACGAAACTAGGATCAAACTTTATAAAGTGAAAAATCATCTTTTTCTTGATCTTTTGCTTAAATTCCCACCAACAGGATTTTCATCCTTTCAATTAGGGAACAACACAAGCTAAAGGTTAGAAATCTTTCAAGTCATAGAATTTTCATTCTATCCTGACTTTTATATCCATCACAAATTGCACTATTTCACTCTTTTGATCAAAAGTTAGTAAAATTTGGAACAAAACTTATGCCCGTTTCCACGAGATCTCGAAAACATATGGAAAAAGACGAAGGAGAAACTACCACAAGCAAAATGGGTGACCATAATGAGAAATAAGAGGAAACATTTAATGTTGACGAATTAACAGAAGAAAAGCTTCAAGAAGTAGAGCAAGATCCCCAATTCCATACTCTTATGGAAAGGATTTTAGAACGAAACAAAGAAAGATATTTTCTTTCCTTAGCTAATCAAGGAGCTAAGTTACCTCACAATTTTGACATAGAAGGAATTAAACAGAATCCTGAAACTCCTCCTAATGACTTTAGTGCCCTTACTCAACAGATAAAAGAATTACAAGGGAAAATAAAAGAGATGCAAGGGGGTACAACAAAGAAGTATGTTTTGGAAGACATATCTCCTTATCCATTTGATAGGAGTCTTCAAATGATTCCTTTTCCAAAACATTGCGAAATCCCTAAATATGATAGGTACAATGGAAAAACTGATCCCATTGACCATGTGAGGGATTTCCAGAATATGAGTCTAGAATTTTCCTATGACGATACATACTTAATGCGATTATTTCCATGAAGTCTAGGTATACAATCCATGGAGTGGATTTCAAAGATCACTCCACCCATCAAAACCTTTGAGGAGTTAATAAATTAGTTTATATCACAATACTCCTACGACATCCAACACCAGATAACAATGCTTGATCTTTGTAAAGTGAAACAAAAAGTAGGAGAACCCTTCACTACATTCTTGCAAAGGTGGAGAAGGTTATTCGCACGATATTCCCGTCCTATTCCTGAAAAGGAAAAGATGGATATCTTCATAAATAGCCTAGATCAAGAATTAAGCTATAGGCTTAATCTTCATTGCCATCATAACTTTGAAAAATTGATTGAAAATGCAATCACAATTGAAGGGGCCTTGGTTAAACGAGGAGTGATAAAACTTGATAATCCAAGTACATCAAACCAAAACAACAACGATAAAACAAGGTTTTGGAACAGAAACAAAAATGTTGTCAATGATGGTATAGTGGATGCAAACAATCTACGAACAAGACCATCTATCTTTAATCTATCAAGTGCTCCACGAAATAATCAACAAGCAAATACCAACCAACAAGGAAGCAACAATCAACAAGGACAAACCTCCAAGCAAGAAAGCATGATCAATCAAAACACCAAGGATAATCGTGGTAATTTCAATAACAATTTTGGCAATACCCAAACATCAAATCCGTCCAGACCTTCATTCTTTTCAAATAGACGGAATTTTACCACTTTGGGTCAGTCTCTTGAGTCTGCTCTCAAGGAGCTTCTTGATAATAAGGTTATCACCTTACCACCACAAAGAGATTATGAGCCACGAGTCAAACCACCATCATGGAATGACTCATATTATTGCAATTATCATCAATGTAAAGGTCATAGAACGAATAATTGTCAAGCTTTGAAAAATCTAGTACAAGATTTAATTGACAATGGCACCATTACAATCGAAGGACATCATACCAATGACGATCATCAAGCATTCAAAGATCCTTTACCAAACTATCAAAAGGGGGAAACATCGGATACAAAAGCCAAAAGCATACATAATGTTGAAGACAATATAATCCGTCACATCTATGCAGATGATCAGCGAGTTAATGTTATCAAAATCAAGGGAAAGAAAGAATATCAACAAGTTAATGTGACTACGAGAGGACAAGCAAAAGTTGTTTTAAAAGGAAGTTCATCTAAAACAACTATTTCCCCTCCAAGTCAATATAATCTGGTTGATCAATTGAGAAAAACATCAGCTCAAATCTCCATCCTTGAACTTCTCAAAATATCCCCCATACATAAGAATATTTTAGAAGAAGCTCTTGTAAACACCACTGTCGATACTGATTTGGATGTAAACAAATTTCAAGCCATGGTGGGACATTTGTCTTCTCCCACTTGTCTTTCATTTTCCGAAAAAGATGATGCCTCCATGACACATCCACATAATTCATCGCTCTATCTTGAAGTCATGATCCATAAACACCGAATTAAATGTGTCTTAATAGATGGAGGAGCCGGTTTAAACATTTGTACCTTAAAGCTAATACATGCCTTGGGAATTTCAAAAAATTCTATTGATCCACGAAGGAAAATAACTATCAAGGCATATGATGATGAAGAAAGAGCTTCTAAAGGATTAATATTGCTGCCTATCAGAGTGGGACCTGTTGTGAAGAACACATTTTGTCAGGTTCTAGATCGGGATCTTTCCTATAACATACTTTTGGGTCGTCCATGGATTCATGATATGCAAGCAGTACCATCAACATATCATCAATGCATCAAGTTTCCATATGATGGACAAGAAATAACTATACAAGCTGATTACAATAGTACCCAAACTTGTTCAAATCTTCGAGCAACTCAAGATGCCTTTGTGCCACACAATAGGGAGGCTCTTGCTATTTCTTCTTCCAATCTACAAGGTCAATTGCAAGAACTGACAAAGAATCTTGACACTAGGCTAAATTTTAAAGACAAAGGGGTAGGTGAATATTCACTATCTCTTTCTACCTTACCTCCTTCTCTGAGGTCGCATGGTCAGCCAACCTTATCAAATCAAAAGATTGCAACAGCCTCTACATCCCAAGCTTCTGTGCCAATCACAAAGTTTGATGGAAAATTCATTAAATCCAACACCACTGAAGAAGAATTGAAGATAGGGACATCCTAAGTTGGCTATACAAAGATGAAGATGAATCTCTCTTGCACATTAAGTTACCTATAGAACAATATGGTAAGGGGTACGCTATCATGCAGAAAATGGGCTATGAAGGAAATGGTCCTATAGGAAAAAGAAGAGAAGGAATTGTGGAACCAATTCAACCAGTTTCAATACATACAAGTGATAAAACAAGACTTGGATATGGTAAAGATAAAGAAGAATCTACTTCACAGCAAGCACAATCAACTCATGAAGGAGGATCAATGTCAGATAAACCTCATGAATCAGTTTTCCAATTGCAGAATAGTTTAGATACTGATTCTAATGAATATGAATGGGACACCATTTATAATGATGAATTTTGGAGAGAAACACGTTGATACCATACACAAATATGCACTTGTTCTCATACAAGGAGAAGGTTCAAGGCCTCCACTTGATTATGTTTTACAAAGCGATCATGACTCATGTGAGGACGATCCAGATTTTAACGAGATTGACGATCAACAGGAGAATACCATCATAGACCTTGTCTACCGTGAAAATGATAACCACATCATGACTTTGATAGTTCAAGACCTTACCCAGCCTAATGATCCCATGCCTTTAGTTTATCTGGAACTTATTGATTGGGACAATGATGCGCCTATCCATATCCCTACATTCCATGATGATGAGGACATTATAAATTTCCTTGGTTCCTCTAATGAAGAAAACAATTGTTTCATCCAAGAATTTCATACTCACGATTTTGATAAGGAGGGTGTCAAGTCTCTTAGCTGCAAAATAAATGAAATAAAAGATGGATCTATTGGTGAAAACCGAAAAATGGCAGTGGTAGATCAAAAACAAAAGAAAAATAAAGAGCAAATCTGACAGTAAAAACCTTTTTGAGGCACTGAAGGATGAGAAACTTGACACTCTTCCCAAGCATTATCACGAAAGATCTTCTATTTTGATCAAACTAACAAAATCAATTAACATAAGTACAGCAGAGCAGCCAAAAATCTTGCAACTTGCAGCATCATTAACAGTTGAAGAAGTACTAAAATTCATGGAATTCTTGAAGGAGAATCAAATCAACTTTGCTTGGTCATATGCTGATATGCCAGGGTTAGATCCTAATCTGATAATGCATCATTTATCTATCAAGGCAAGGGAAAAACCTGTGAATCAAAAGCTCAGAAAAATGCATCCACATGTTGCGTTATTGGCCAAAGAGGAATTAAAGAAGCTTTTGGATGTTGGATTCATTCGGACTATTGACTATGCAGAATGGATTTCCAATATTGTACCTATTTCAAAGCCAGATGGAAGGATCAGAGTTTGTACAGATTTCAGAGATTTGAATAAGGCTTGTCCCAAAGATGACTTCCCTTTGCCCAACATAGATATGATTGTTGATTTAACTGCTAGCCATGCAATGTATTCATTAATAGATGGATTTTCGGGATACAACCAGATAAAGATTGCACCAAAGGATCAAGATAAAACAACGTTCACATGCCCTTGGGGTACCTATTGCTGGAATGTAATGCCATTTGGGTTAAAGAATGCTGGAGCTACTTATCAAAGAGCAATGACGACAATTTTTCATGATATGATGCATACATTCATGGAAGATTATGTTGATGATTTACTTGCCAAATCTCACACACGAGAAGAACATCTAGAAATATTGTCAAAAATATTTACCAGAATGGAGAAGTTCAATGTTTGACTCAATCCAAAGAAATGTGTCTTTGGCGTTACATCTGGAAAACTCCTAGGATACATTGTTTCAGAAAAGGGCATAGAGGTTGATCCAGAAAAAGTACAAGCTATAATGGACATGTCGCCACCATAAAATATCAGTAAGCTTCGATCATTGCAAGGACGACTACAGTCCATCAGGCGGTTTATAGCTCAACTAGCAGACAAAAGCTTGCCATTTACACATTATTGCATAAAAATGTCCCATTTAAATGGGAAGACAAATGTGAAGCAGCATTCAATAAGATCAAGCAATATCTTATGAACCCACCAGTTTTAATTCCACCCATCCCAGGAGAGCCACTCATACTCTATATTTCAGCAACAAAAGTATCCTTGGGAGCATTGCTAGCACAAGAAGATTCTACAGGCAAAGAAAGGGCCATATACTATATCAACAGAACCTTAACAAGTCATGAATTAAACTACAGTTTCATTGAAAAAGCTTGCCTTGCAGTGGTGTTTTCTTCTCAAAAGTTACGAAATTATATGTTGGCTCATACAGTGAAGTTGATAACCAAGATTGATCAATTAAAATACCTTTTAAGCAGAGCTATTTTAACAGGGAGACTTGCAAAATGGGTAATGATCTTAAGTGAGTTTGACATTCACTATGTAGATCGAAAAGCTATTAAAGGACAGGTCATCGCAAATCAGTTGGCTGAAGCACCTTTACAAGAAGAAAATCCAATGCACATTGAGTTTCCTGATGCAGATGTCTTCACAGCAACAATTCAAAAATCATGGACATTGTACTTTGATGGATCTTATACACAATATGGCTCGGGGGCAGGGATTCTCTTTGTTACACCTAAAGGACATACCATTTCACGATCATATCGGTTGATGTTTCCTTGCACAAATAACATAGCTGAATATGAGGCATTGCTCATAGGATTGAAGATAGCATTGGAATGGAGATTACAGAGTTGCAAGTTTATGGTGATTCACAACTTGTCATTAATCAAATTAATGATGATTATCAGACTAAAGATGATAAGTTGCTACCGTACAAAAACATGGTGGATGATTATAAAAAGTATTTTGTGACAATCAAGTTTTCACAAATCTCAAGGATTGATAATAAAGCTGTGGACGCAATGGCTACAATTGCTTCTTTATTACAACTACCAGAAGATCAAACTAAGCATGAATTCTTGGTGGAACAATTGTTTTCTCCCGCCTATGATAATCCTGAGACCCAAGTCATATGTCATTTAACCGGTTCTGATTCACCTTTATATGGCAAGACTTATACCTATTTGAAAGATAACATCTTACCTCTGGATTTATCTCGAAACCAAAAAAGGAACTTCATACGCCAATCATCTCGTTATACCTTAATTGTCGATATCCTTTACCGACGTGGTCTTGATGGTACACTCCTTCGATGTCTTGAACATGACGAATATGAAAAAGCCTTACAAGAGGTTCATGGTGGTATTTGTGGAATTCATTCAAGTGGTTTGACCTTAGCCAAGAAACTTGTCAGAATGGGATACTATTGGCCTACCATGGAGAAAGATTCTTTTATTTTTGTCAAGAAGTGTTCTAAATTCCAGATTCATGGGAATCTTATTCACGCACCTGCACAGGAACTGCAACCTTTCACTTTGACATGGCCTTTTTCTCAGTGGGGACTAGATCTCGTTGGAAAAATTCATCCTTCATCATCAAATGGACATAAATTCATCATCACAGCTACAAAGTATTTTACAAAATGGATTGAAGCTGTTCCTCTGACAACAGTGACTGGTAAACAAATATCTTCATTTATCCTGAATTACATCATTTGTAGATATGGAATTCCTAATTCTATCATTACTGATAATGGAAGGCCTTTCAAGAATCAGGATGTTGATGAACTTTGTGAAAGATTTCACATCCAACACAGATTCTCTACACCTTACTATCCACAAGGCAATGGTCAAGCAGAAGCTTCCAACAAAACAATCTTGAAGATCTTAAAGAAGACAGTAAATGATGTCGGTTGTGATTGGCATGTCCAATTAAATCCAGCTTTGTCGGCATATAGAACTAGCATTCGCACACCAACAGGAGCTACACCATATGCCTTGGTCTATGGAGCAGAAGCAATCTTACCACTAGAGGTTGAAATGCCTTCGCTTAGGGTCTCACTCAAGGGATTGATAAATGATGAGGACTATAGAGTATCTCGCCTGCAAGAATTAGAATTGTTAGATGAAAGACGTCAACATGCAGCTGATCATTTGAAGGGTTATCAACAGGTTATGTCTCGTAGTTATAATCACAGAGTTAAACCATGGACATTTCAAGTGGGTGACTTAGTCTTGAGAGAAAATCCACGTAATCAGCAAGACAGAGAAAAGAAAGAGAAATTTGAACCAAACTGGCTTGGTCCATTTGTCATCATTGCAGCATATGGTTTTGGTGCATATCAATTATCCACGTCAGAAGGGGACCTATTTGAAGAGCTTATCAATAGCATTCATTTGAAGAAATTCTATGTCATGAATCATCAGAAAAATCCTAAAAAAATCCAAAAAAATCAGAAAAAGTCCTAAAAAAATAAAAAATAAAAATCATAAAAGTCCTAAAAAATCCAAAAAAAATTAAAAAAATTAGAGAAATCCTGAAAAAGTGCAATAAAAACAAGTGGTGAAAACCTGGCAAACAAGTGCTACTTGTGATCAAAATAGGCTCTTCCATCTATTAGCTTATGTCTTGCATTCACTTTAGGTATCATCCATTCATATCTATCATCTTTACATATCTTTCATATCCATATCATATGATAGGGATCCTTATGTTTCATCATGGCTTGATGAAATTTGTACATATCTTTCATCTTTAGGTTGTGTTTACACTGGGGGCAAAAAGCTTGAACATCACAAACGGACACGAGACGGGTTTGTCAAATTGCAACAAACATTGACGTATCAAATTAACCATAACATATTTATTCAATGCCAATGGAAATCAAAACAACATGCTCCAAAACAAACATCGAAACAAAAACATCAATGTTGATAAACAAGTTGGATGATCTTAATCTGAATAATGTTTGAAATATTTTAAGCAAAATTTGAATGGTTGTTTGATTTTTTTATCATATCTCTGGAGCAATTCAATGATGTATTGAACTAGAAAAGCAAGGAAGGAGTATGATTTTTATTTGTCTGTTGTTTGCGAGGAAATCATTAGTACTATGCAAATTGGTCGCGAGACATGCTCTACTACGTATCATTGATGACATTTCAGAATTTGCATGGGAAACGGGTTAACTCTTGTCTGTTTATGCAAGCAATACTCAGGTCGTCTCGGTTTAATTATACCTAGATGCTTGTATTAACTTGCTATATTAAAAATCATGAAAGCAATACTCAGGTCATCACTGGTGCTAACATACCCTTTGATGCTTCTATTAACTTTCAACATTTCAATACTCTATGATGATACAAAAAAGCAAAAATAAGCTTTCCAAATGGCAATATTGTATGA
Organism: Sequoia sempervirens; assembly: GCA_007258455.2. Lineage (NCBI taxonomy): Eukaryota > Viridiplantae > Streptophyta > Pinopsida > Cupressales > Cupressaceae > Sequoia > Sequoia sempervirens. The sequence continues at coordinate 61,665 of VDFB02330570.1, read as the reverse complement.
ATATCCTACATGGTTAGTAGAGATTGTATTCATGTTAAGAGCTGCATTTTGCAGTCATAAATTTTTCCAAAAAGCTGGCAAAGTATCAAATGGTTAATATCTTTTCGACTACATGACTGAGTATATTTTGACATTCACAAAACAACATTTCATACATCATTTCATACATATTTGCATCAGAAAATCATAAAAATAAAGCATACATCATAAACATTCATAAACATGTATAAATTGTATTGTACATCATGTTCATACAATCATGCATTAATAGATTTTCACTCATCTCATAAATCATGCATACATATACATCATAACCATAAAACCATCATAATCATAACACATCATGCATATATAGAAAATAGACGCATTTATCTCATCATAAATCATCACTGCATTTCATATATCTCAAAAAAAAAAATGAATGTCAAAATGTACAAGGATGTCAACTACACATGATATAACATCATCAAAAATGAGATCATCTCAGGGTGTATACAAATGTCTAAACAGAGTATCACAAAAGCATCATGTAAACTGCACTAGGCAGTGCTATCCTCTGATGGTGTTGGTCTGGGACTTGTACCACCTGCACCTAATGGACCTGCTCCACCTGTCCCTGATGGCCCTCCTGGAGGTAATGGCTGTGTCACACCCCTAATGGTAGTACGAGAATGACTATGGATAGACCGTGACTGAGTATAACTCTCCCTCCGCTCAGGTGGAGCAACATCATGATATTTGGTCCTGTAAAACTGGGCCTCCCGGGTGGCTCTAGTCACCTCTCTCATCATGTCACCAGGCAGGGTGCTAGCTGCTACTCTCTGTAGACTATCTGCCAAAGCAATGGCCTACTCACCCCACTGTCTGGATGTATCTCTCTCAGCAGTAACTGAAGTCAACTATCCCTCCAACTGTGTAATAAGGGTCTGTGCCTGTCCTAGCTGACTCTGTAAGCTCTGCATTGTACTCTGTAGAGAGGATATCTGACCTGATACCACTGGATCTACTGAAGGTGATGGATCTGTATGTCTCATCTGCAGTCCACCTCTCCTACCACCACCATCCCTACCTCCACCCTCCTCATCATCATCACCTCCACTCTCCTCATCATCACTATCTCCATCTGACTCCTCATCATCATCACCTCCCTCTGAATCATCACCCTCTGCAGCTGCCTCTCTCTATCATCTCTAACCGCCTCTTTGTGGTCTCTGTACAGTAACTAGTGCAATAGGCTTACCAGGATCAAACATACGTGGTGCAGGATGCTCTAACACATACTGACTATACTCTGGCGTTGTCCCTGCGTCAAGGACATCAACTCGGTAATCCCACATCACCACTCCTAAACTGGTGAACTCTGCCACCGCTGCCTCATACGAAATCCCTGGACCCCATACTGCAAGCTCTAGTTATCGTCGTGCATAAATGGCAGAACCCATAGGCATACCCTGAATCAGACCAAACTGTCGATATACTCGTCCAACAAGAAATCTCTCAATGATCCATGAAGTACGCCCAATCAGATATCTGGATGTACAGACATAGGGCATCTTCCTCGCATCCTCTGGCCATGCCTCACAATCTAAATATGGTCGCCAGCATACTGTATCAAGATCATCTAAGAGGCGCTGCTAATGCTCCAGTTTGCCCAGTCTCGGCTGAGCAATAATATCACTATATCTCCATTTATATGATCAACTAGTTGGTCACTGTCCTCGAGTCAACGGTCGCATGACAGCAAAATGCTCCCATGCCCATATCTGTAATAATGAGCAACCAACAGCAAAACTCCGGCCTCTACCGTATACAATATGATGTAACTCATCATACAAATGAGCAAGCATACATGTCCCCCACGCATACCGTGTCCCCTACATCACCATACTCTCCAGCACCAGGCCCCACCCGACTGCAAACCCCTTCGACCTATGGTTGGGGCATAAAACACCTCCAATGAAACCTGCCAATACAGATGGTAAGGGTGGAAAATAATCTACCATATCGCCCCATGGGATGAAGTATCCAACAATATGATCATCTCTGAAAATCCTCCTCAACGCATCAGTGCCTCCAGCCTCTCAGCTATCAAAGACCACTATCTCTCCCATCACTGGGATCCTCAAGATGCGATATACGTCCTCAGGGGTCACTGTAATCTCTCCGGTCGGTAAATGAAATGTGTTGGTATCACTATGCCACCGCTCTGTGAGTGCTGTCAATAAAGCTCTGTTGAGGCGCACCTTAGGCATGTCAAGAATGCACTCAATCCACAGGCCTCGATCACATCTTGATCTGACTATAACAGATGTGGAATCAAACCCCATGTCTTCGGGAATGTCTCCCATGACTGCAAAATGCCCAATCTCTCATGTTGCAACATCATCATGACAAAGCAAAATCAATATCAAATCAATACGACTTATCAATCAAATCTGAATATCAAACTATTTGTTTTTCATCATCATGGAAAGCAGATAATACAAATCATGTTTGTTTTTAACAACCTTAGAAATGAACATATCAATCATACAATTTGTTTTTCATTTTCATGGAACGCAAATATATCAACATCATGTTTTTAACAACCTTAGAAACGAACATATCAATCAAACAATTTGTTTTTCATCATCATGAAAGCAAATAATCAAAATCCTGTTTGTTTTTAACAACTTTAGAAGCAAACTTATCAATCCTATTTGTTTTTAACAACTTTAAAAGCAAATTTATCAGTTATTATTTGTTTTTCAACAACTTTGGGAACAAATTTATCACTCACAGCAACATATAATCAAAGGCGCTACAGAAAGCATTATCGGCGCTACGCTTTTTATCACGGGTGCTACTGTATCAAATGCGCTACAAAAATGATTAAGGGCGCTACCATTTTCATCAAGGGCGCTACTGTTTCAAATGCGCTACAAAAATTATTAAGGGCGCTACGAAATTTCTCAAGGGCACTACGAAAACAAATGCGCTACAAAAATTATCAAATGCGCTATGAAAACTATTAAGGGCGCTAAAATACAATATTTCACAATCAAAACATCGAAAAACATGCAACGGAAAATTTTCAAAAAAAGGGAGTTTCACGGGGTACATACTGGGGGTCCATAGTGTGTCGGCCTCTGATGTCGTCGGATACGCTCGAAACGGTGCTGGTGAATCGGAAGTGCCATAATTATCTCTCCAGAGCTCAAAATTTACAAATTTTACTAGGTTAGAATGGAAAATGACATTTTTAACCTATTTAAAAGAAAAATTGGTGGATTTTAACACATTTTATCACAGCAGGGGCAGTTTGGTCATCAATTTTTCATCTTACATCTTTTTAAGTAATTTTCTTCACATCATACTTTTCAAACGATGAATCGACATCTTCAAAACCATGAAAAATCAAAAATAAAATAAAATAAAATTTTAAAATTCACAAAAATCACAATCTTATTGATTCATCGTTTGAAGGGGCAGATACCTATCAACATTTTACAATCAACATCTGGGGAAAATTTTAAAATTCTTTGAAGCAATGCGTAAAACACATCACTTCAAAGAGGGGCAAAATGTATACACCTAAAAATGGTCACATCACATAGTCTGGTAATCAATTAAATATTTTAAATATTTAATTAAATCTTCGAATTCCATCTGCGTATAAATAAATTTAAATAATTTATTTATATTGTTCACTTTTTCATTTCGATTAAATAAATAAGTTTATTTAATCATCTTTTCTTTTTCATTTCTTAATTAATTAAATAAATATTATGATTTATTTATATTAATTATCATCTAATCTTGGCTTGGATATTTTATTCAAATAAAGATTAAATATTCCTCTCTTTTAATTATATTCTTCTAAATGTTCATTCATCATTAAATATTCTAAATATTTAATGTAATTCTTCTAATATCCATTCGCAATTAAATATTTCTAAATATTTAATTAATTCTTCTAAAGTCACATTACAATTAAATATTCCAAAATATTTAATTAAATCTTCCATAGTGCTAAAATCAAAAATCAAACTCAATAAATGAAATTAAATAAATTTGGGGATTATCTTCAACAACCGTGAAACAAACTGCTAAAACAGAAAATTAAATTCCTCTGTTCCTGTGCAAGCTTGTTCCCGTGGGTTGAAGACAGGCTTCCATTCTTCTCTCCAACCTTCCAACCTCTTCCATCTTCTTCTCAACCTCTTCATCTCTCACCATTCAAACTTACCAGACAACCTCACAGTTGTTGATTCTTGCCAACCAGGATTGTGCCTGTGAAAAGCTATAAAAAGGACTGTCGGGTCTTTGAAATCATATAGAAACTTTCAACAGATAAACTATAGCCAAATTGCAAATAGCATAAGCCTTTTAGCATTCTCATTTCATAGCATAGCATAATATCATAGCATATCATGGCCAATCATCCACATAGTTTAGTTTCAATTTACAGCCTCTGTGCATAATCCACAGCCCCTGTGCATATCCGTCAGCATTTTCACCTTCACCAACATATAGGATAGAGAAGCTTTATCACTTTGCATACTCATTCTACAGATTGCCATTTGGAAAATCTAATTTTACACAATCTGAGAGCAGCAACTTCGAACAAATCTTTGGAGATAGAGAAAGATAGAACGCCTCTGAAGAAGCTTCATTTGTTACTCTTTCAAATTAATTAGCTTTCCTTCAGTTTAAAGTTCTATTATTTGTGTTTATTATTTTCATTTTGATAACATATATTCTAATACACATTAGGTAAGGCATCCAACTGAATCAACTTGGCCTCCTCCCTAGTACGACGGTCACAAAACAACTCAAATGTAGGCATTTTGTAATTTGTCCCCATTGCATCCATAGTTGAATAGAAAGTAGAAGAAAACACTTGATAAGGGCCATTTAACTTAGACAGAATCAAGAAGATACATTCATCACTAGATTTATCTTGCCCACATCCTTTCAACTGTGACAAAATCAACTTGAATTGTGCAAGGAAATCTTAAATTGAAGGAAATGCATCTGGAGAGAGTGATTGTAGATCTGCTTTAAGTTGCAAGACTCATAACTGATTTGATTTTCCATACAATTCTTCAAGTTTATCCCAAACATTCTTAGGTGTTTTACACTCTGAAATATGAAACAACAAATTATCAGATACATGTAAGCCAATGAGCCCTTTTGCTTCGTCCATTTTACATCTATGGACAAATTTTTCATAATCCCTTATAAATTCAGGTTGTTATGCATCTAACATTGGCCATAGACCCTTAGATTGTAACAATTGAGTTATTTTTACCTTTCATGTATGATAATTGTGTGGAGTGAGTGGTTCAATTTGCCTTAGATCCGCCTTGAACAACAAAAGAAAAAAGACAATGTGGCACTTAAATTGTGCCTTTCACCCCCCAGAATGTATTAAGACTGATTTTACAACCCCCCCAACAAATTACAATGAACAAATTTTGCAATTTTTACAAATGACAAGCTCAAATCAGTCGTTTATAACACACGGTGATTTTTACAATTTTCAGAAAAAAGAGCTTGCCAAAACTGAAAATAGAGGTTACAAACAGATTCCTTGCGATTTTTTGAGCAATTTCAAAAAAAATGTTTTCCAAATTTTGACTTTGTTTGCAAAAGTTACGCCAAGGACAAGCAATAAATGAACTTGTACCTTCAAGCTGAAAAAAATAGCAAAAAATATCAAAATTTGGAAAAATCACCTACACCACTGCGAAGTTCGTTGAACCAGCTTTCCGACGATATCTCGTTTGCGAAAATCCGAGTCCGTGGCGAAAAGTTATGCAAAATTGAAAAAAGGCCTATAAAAGGCACCTCGAACACTAACTAGGAGCAAACTTGAACACTATTTGGGTGCAAAAGTTAAGCCCCATGGTGCTAGCTCCTGGTCACCCACATGACTGCGTCGGTGGCTGAGGAAAAACTTTGACGACTACGCAAACCGCTAACGGTCAGAGGTTGTGGTGGTCACATTTGTGGCGGTCGCGGCTGGCACCAACAGTTAAGACCTGTTGGCGGTGATCTCCGGGCAGCTAGCATAAAATGCTGGCGGAGACTATTAGAAGGTTGACGATTTATGTGACCGCTAGCGGGGTATGATAGAAACCACCCGCCTAGCGGTTTCGGGTTGGCTGCGACCTGGCCGCTTAGCGACTAAAGAAGTCGACCGCAGACTTGGAAACGACCCGACCACACATGAAGATGTCGGCGGGTACGGTAACTGCAATAAATGCCTATAAAGCCTGCAAAGAGGCCGGTCAATGGTGAATCTACAGGTACGATGCCTGCAAAACAATAAAGTTGTCCACTCAAAAAAAAACCCCGCAAATTTTGAAAAAATCTAATATGAACCACAAAAAAAATTAATCCGCCAATAATATGCCCCCTAAATTTTTTTTATAAAGCCCGAAATATTAAAAGGACAGAAAAATATTTTTTAAATAATATTTTCTGCAAATCATACCTTCGACTTGGGAGGCCATATGGCCTCTCGGGTAAAATATTTTTGCCCTAGAAACAAATTTTGTGTAATATAGGCAAATTATATATCAAAAAACTTGGAAATGGTCACCCAGACGCAATGGAAGACTTATTTTTTGCCCAAAATGCTCCTGTAAAAAGCTGTTCACTAGATCTGAGCTCCAAACCCTTCTTTGCCAAAGTTGCAAATGGTGATGAAATTGAGTGAAACAAAAGCCAAATCTGACTTTTTCGAGCCTCCTAGACACAATGGGACAACCTAAAATACTACCACTATAGTCAAAAGCACTGCAATCACCAGATCTCATCAAAAATGCATACATGCAATATAGGATACAAGAAACTCAAATCACAATAGAAATTGATGGAAACTCTCTAATAAAGAGATGGAAGGGGCTTTCCAAATTCAAAGCTCTGATACCATGTTGAAGTGATCAACCCAAGATCTTCAATCTGCAACACCAAAATAACCTCCACAAGAAATAGAGAGAAGCAACAATGGAAGATGCTATTCCACCAAACAAGGATTGCAATATGATACAATATGATCAATGCAATACTATATAATACAATGCAAAATATGCTAGAGATGCCTTGCTTATAAAGACAAGGATGAGAGATAGGATAAGACAAGATGATGACAAGTGTCTTAATCCTATCACATGAGACAACTAACTCATAACTACCTAGGAAAGTGTAAAGTCTAGATAAGACAACTAAGACTTCTAGAAGATACAACTAATATCCTAAGTAAGCTTAACATGTGAATTAAGTCCCCCAAGTCCCTAGTAAATGAATAAACTAGGTACAAGACTTATTCACACCAACAATTATTAGACTCAAATTTGTTGTGCTCAATCAAAACTTTTTCTTGATTAAGACATTTTGTAAAGGGTGGTCAAAGTCTTGTAAAAAATTCCCTCAAAAATTGAAGTTTCTAAAAAAGAAAGTTTCTATTTTTAGAAAGTCTCTAAAAAAATAGAGATTTTATTTTTAGAAAGTTTCTAAAAATAAACTTGATTCGGGGTTTTCTGGGTTTGTTGTCAAATGGATGTTGGCAAAACTTTCTAAAAATAAAATATTTGTTTGGAGGGCTCTAATTGATTCTGATTGGTCGAAAATACTTCCCAATTAGGGTGGTCTAGACATAATCGTCAAAAGGTCAGGATTTCTTTGGTGGGTTAATTATGCTTTTTCAGAACGCAGAGCATGAACTCCAAGGTCATCAATAGAGGATTATCTACTAATAGGTATCAGATTCAAAGCCTCAAATGTTGTGCAAACAACATCAAACTATCAACGATCGAGAAAAGGTGGAGTTCACACGAAATGGAGGCGAATCCAAAAATGGTGAAATTTATAAAAAAAATTATATACTCTGGCATGTCTAGGTGCCCCTATCCAGTCAGGGCGCCTAGCATTGGGTGCCTTAGTCATTTTTCGGCTTCCATCGTTCATTGTTTGAAAATGGTGAATCTTCCCCTGTCAGTAACCTTCAATCACCCGAAAAACAAGATAAAATCAACATTAGAGGCTAAGAAAAGCTGGCAGACATATCACTGAGGTTCAGACAGGTTATTATGCTTAGCATCCAAATGCAAGTGTATGTCGTCTCTTGAAAATTAGTGATCAAAAGACGCAGTTGGCAAAGGCGATGATCAGGGATGAAAGAAAGATAAAAATAATTGAAATTTGGCTAAGGCTTGGGATGCTAGGTGTCCCTGTCAACCAGGGGCACCTAGGTTTTCAACACTAAGAATATTGTCGACTCGAAAAGCCTTCTTTCCAGTTCAGCCTACGTCAATTATACTTTTGGGGTCTACAATCATGATCAGACGATGTTGAACGCCGATATGAAGCTGGGGATCACTTCAACAATGGTCAAACATGAGATTGCCATGGTCAAACAAATTTTATAAGTTAGCAATACCAGACTTCCAGCTCGTCAAAGTCGAAGGCAAGCCTCACCGGAAGCAGAAGCAAGCAAAAGTTGAAAAATGAAGAAAATGACTAACACTGGAGAGGTTTTACATGTTTGATGATGTCATCGAATGCATATGTTTTTGCCAAAAACGTGCCTTCACGTGTACACTTTTTGCAGCAACAAGAAAAGAATTCACCATTGCACATGCAAACGGACTCAAACTTTTGCATACAAAGTTTCTATCTTCATGGATAGACTTCAAAATTTTAGAGCTTTTGCAAAGAAAGTGCCTTTTCGTCTTCAAACTCTATTCAAGAAGGCTTTTGCCATTCATTCTTCATATTTTGCAGGTTGGCATCTAGAGGAAGAAAAATATCATTTTCTTCTCATCAAGATTTGGAAGCTCAAACGAAGCTCTTCGTGAATTCGGGATTGAGAAACACAGAGGCACGCTTTTTCATGGTCCAATCTTCTAGGGCATCGCATTTCAGAAACAAGTAGTCCACTTTTTCAGTTTTCATCGATCTTGGTCCATCTGCTTTTTGCTCCTCTTGAAGAATGGAAAATTTTATATTCCCAAAAATCAGCTTTTTCGAAAAGCCCTTCGCTTTTTTGAAATCTGATGAATTGGGTCTCTTCAAAACGTGATTGTCTACAAAACCCAGAGCTCGACTTTTTTTTCAAAAATCCACTTTTTGGAGAGAAATGAGTCATCTTTTTGGGGCAGCGAAGATTTCCAAGAATAAGACTAAAAGCAATGGTTAACTCAATGCCTTTTCTGAGTTTAACTTGTTATTTTTGTTTCATGCTTATCTATTCTTTGTAAAATAGAAAAATCAAATGTATAGTTGGAACTTTCCCTACTTTTAAATCAGATAATTGATTTTAGCAGATGGTTAGTTAGTTGCCTCATGTTAGTTTTAGAAATAAATTTTGCAAGTTGGCAAGTCTAGTCAACTTAAAACAAGGAGATTTTAGGGTTACCTACTCCTTGTTTGTGTATAAATAAGGGCAGCCTTGCCCATTATTTTTCTAACTGGTATTGTAAGAGCTAATTTGTAAGCATGTATTGCTGCAAATTGTTGTTCAATTACCATTCAACTTGTCTCAAGTGTACTCTCATGTTTGATCGCACATTGTAAGCCTGTCTTTGCTGCAATTTGTTGTCCCAGAAGTGTAAATATTGCTAGAAATTGAGAAAAGTGAAAACTTATGCATTCTTTGCTCTGACTTACTTGCTCTATCTCTTTCAGTTTCTTGTCTTATGTGTTTTGCTTGTATAATCTTTATTTCAACTTACATATTATAAGTACAATGAGTCTTCAAGTGTGATATGAAAGTAAATTTATTTAAGCTTCTGTGTTAATCAAATCATTCCTTGTTTACTTCTGACTCTCAAACTTTTAGCTTACTTGAGTTATTAGAAGCATCTATAGTTTACGCCTAGTTGTAGTTTGACATTTTGGAAAAGAGAGAACTTTAGCTACGATGCAAAGAGTTTTATAACCTTGTGCTCTTAGCTGAGAATAAAAAGATTGGCAATAGTTTAATATTCTATTTAAGCATCATCAATGAAGAGAGAGCTTCCCCTCCTAATTTGAAGAACAGTTTAATTGTGCATAATTGTCCATTTCTAATCCGCATTCCAGAGGTGCGAATTGAAAATGCCAACAAAATTCAAGTTCAAACTATAAACCCACATCCTCAACCATATGAAACTTCCATTTACACTCATGGCATCTACTCCATGGTTGACACGCATGGCATCTACTCCATGGTTGATAACACGTCGGTGAGATTTACAATAGTGGGTGTAGAGCAAACTAAACTATAAGGCTTTTTAATAGTGAAGACTCAAATTTCTCCTCATCCTCGAGTTTCTCATCAAAAGTAGCGGTAGTTCCTACCATTTTTTTAGGGCATCAATATGTTTTTTTTCTCTTCTAGCTAGAATAATAGCTCTTTAAAAGATTTTGGTTCAAAAATCCTTACCTCTATACACAAATCTTTTCTACCACTTTTTGGGGAAGATTAGCCTTGTACTCCATGATTTATTTATTTTTTGTATATTCCTCCATTAGCGTGTTCCTCTTAAAAAAATGCATGAGCTAAGTATCATATGGCTTGTCCTAGTTAATTTACCCTTTCACCAATGCATCTGCGAAATATCCAAAGTCCTTCCTTGGGTTCGAAAAAGATATAACAAAACATAATATTATCCTAAACTAATGCATACGCCGAGGCCCTTTATACAAAATAGGCCATAACAAATACACGTAAATTTTGGTCGTCAGACCAAAATAAACAACTCAAAACACAAATACCCTAAAAGTGGGAAATGTTGTATCTCTCAACTATTGGAAAAAAACATCAAATCTGCAAAACATAAATAATCTCTCAGCAACTTTAAGTTTGGAAGGTTTGAATACCTCTCCTATCTATTAAAGTAAAATTCTCTTTAACATGTGCATATAATCAACCACATGCTTACCTGAAAGTACCCTTCAAAATAAGTGCACTGAGGCCTAGCGGTAAAGCAAGATTTAATTAAGTTGTGGTCTTTTCTAAATAAAAACACTAGAAACAAATAACGGGTTGATATAAATGGCTTTCGAATTCCCAATAAAGTTCATCATAGAGAGCATTAATGGTAGCCTCCCATAAGGCTGATCAAAAGCCCTGTTCTTTGCAGCATTACAGCCTCGAGCAAAACGAAATTCAATCGTCAGTTTATGCAAAGACTTGGTCCTAGTACTAGGATGAATCTATATAAACAACTACCTGCTTGGTCTTGTCATACATACTGAAATTGCATATAGTTAGTGTGTAAGATCTTAGGAACACCTTCCCTAGCCCAATGCAAAATGGGCTAGGATCAATTCCATCCGTTTGTAACATTCGAGTAAAAAATATTAAATTAAGCAGCAAATCAACCTTAATCTCATTGAAATGGGAAATAGGCGACACTAATCCCTCATATATTCTATTAAGAAAATGCTATTGAGCATTTACAAGGTGACAAACAGAACTCTCAAAGCATGTTGTGTAACATGAATTAATTTTACATAATATCCCACATCCCACTGGTTGATTTTGTGAAACATTCCAATGACCATTATAAATTAACGAAGGAAAAGATGTTCCCCTACAAAGAAAAACAAGATTATTAAAATAAGCAAGGTCTTATAGCTGAAGCTTGCCTTTCTTTACAACCAAGTGGGAAATTGTTCAAAAGAAATGCAAGTGCAAATCCTTTGAAATATTTACCACCTGGGGAAGGGGATTTAAATGCCACCCAGCAGACATGTTTTCCCTGCCTAGAGAAGCAGGTCAAGGTTAAATAACCTGCGGAAAAAAGAAGCCATCTATCAATCCTTCCACAATCTGCTCATTTTAGGATTCAATGTACATTGTAAATGACACAATTATGCCCAACAAAACTTGAAGAAATAAAAAAATTCCACATTTCAGTGACTTACATTAGACTGTCCTGCATTTAGTTGAAGGATTGATGGTGCGATACAAGTCAAGTAGGTACCCACTAGCAGCACATGTTGGACAAAAAATACACATCCATATTCTGGTATAGATCTTTCCAGAATACAGTAATTACTGCAACCTTTCAGCTATGCTACGGATGGGAATATAAGAAGATTGCTAGAATGCATTCAATACTTGAGGACCACTATCAATGCTCTGATGTGTAACTATACTAGGTTGGCTGCTCGTAGTCATACTGTTCTTTGTGTTTTGATACAACAAATTCGTCAGGGACCACAAAATCTCCACCCTGTGCACATCTTTATTTGCCTGAAAGTAAAATTGCAAATCCCAGTTAAGAAACACATACCCATAGTAAAAAACACAACACAAAACAGAATTTTCTCCAATAATTTCCAAAGAAAAAGTTTTATAATTGGTTGAACTATTAATTGACCAAAATTTCATGCAGTAATAACCATCCACTAGCATTTTAAAGATAAAAATAGTGCTTTTACAATCCCGCTTATTATTGTAAATTTTAAATTAAATATTAATATTGCAAAAGATTATTTGCTTTATTGATTCTGACACGGTCATTAGGATAAATTTGGTCCTTTTAACATCAATGATATGTTTCAAGTGCTTAATGCAAAAATAAAAAGGCAATTTCATGTGGATTTAATTACCTCAACAGCAAAGCGTGCCCAGATCATGTCATTGTGAGCTTCCATGAATCCTTTTAAAATAGTAAGCCCCAGTCCTCGTATGATGTCTGCTATTTCAAGAAAGAGTCCTCGCTTCTCACAAACCATCTGCAATTTGGCATAAAATAGCACCATCACACCATGCCCTAGAAAAATAAACTATATTTTTTAGTGAAAATAAACCTAGATTTTTAAGTGCAAATAAAAGCCTACATATATGATAACTGGATTTACCTCTATAAGCATCTGCCGAGGCTGACTCATATTCTCCACTATGATAGGGCATGCCATGCTTTGACCACCCACATCCAATGCCCAGCTGGCACCTCCTTCCACGTGACCTTTCCCAAGCAAACCTCTATCCTTATCAAGCACCTACACAGTTTCCCAAGGATATAAGATATATACGCATCACTAAAATTCAAAAATATCAACAAAGAGAACTTGAAAAATCCAGAAAGAAGTAGCATACTAAAGTCAATATATTTCTGTGCGACTGCTAGAAAGGTCTTTCTGAACTCAATTTGTTGCACAGAACAGAAAATACAGAAATGAGGAGTGGGAAGACAAGCAATGCAAATCAAAAACCTCAGAATATAATCAAAAGCAATTTTGAGGTTTCAAACTTTCAAACACCAGTAACAACAAAATAGAAATATAAAATACAAAAAAAATTAAGTATCATGCCAAAATTTGAACAAGCAAACCTTTTTTTTATGGTACAACAGGATAATTTATGACAAAACCTGAATGCAGTGGCTGTTAAAACCTTGTTTGACTTTGGATAACAGACACATCAGACTTCACACTGAAGGTGTCCTTATTAATGTAACTCATCTACTTTTATTCTTCTATTAATAAAAATAGCATATTCTAATCAATACCTAATAACCCAAACTCCAACTGTGATGGAGTTGATATTGACTAATCCAAGGTAATTTGATCTGTTGAGAATAATTGATGAGTAGAAAACAATAATATGCCAAAAAGAATAAGAGTAAATAGCGTGCAGATTGAAAATGGAACCAACTGTGTCCAGAAAGGAACCCTTTCTTGAATATGACATGACTTAAACTTTTGTCAAAATGAAATGATGAGCAAGCCAAAACTGGGATGGCATCACAGAAACACCAAGAGGGAGGAAACTTTGGACAAACTTGGCGCATTGCTGGACCAAGTTTTGATTTGCTCACAAGAAAACAGATGGATAACATGTCCAAACCATTTCCACCATTCTTAGTACTTATAGACTTATAGTGAAACCAATAGAGTTTTTTATGAAATGGATCTACATATTATTTAAAGAAAAATAAAGACACCTGCACAAGATCGCTGTGAGATTGACAAAGCCTTGGTCAAAAGACAGGAAGTGACGTGCTGATACCCCTTTCCACAGGTATACTGACAGAAAAGGGTATAATTAGCTCTCTCCTTATTTACCTATGATTCAAAACTTGAATGTGAGATGGTCTACTCAAACACCCTCTCACATGTGGAACAAGTGTTTGTTTCCAAACTATTTGGCAAGTTATTGTTGAATTAAAGATTGCTCATTTCACTTGGTGTTTGCTTTACCATGGCCTCGATATTGGCAAATGGTTGATCCATTTAGGTGTGTCAAACTCCAGATTTTGTGGATACATTGAGACAATCAGGAATCTGTTCAGGTTCTGTACCCATGCTCAGGCAGTTTGGTCTTGGATCCATGATTTCTTCAAACCCATTAAACCAGAGCCCTTCACTTGGCACAATGTCCTTCAGGGGGATGAGGCAAGATTTCCAATTAAATTTACCCAGCTTTGGCATGCTTTCAGAATGGAGATTTTGTTTATCCTATGGAAACAAATAAGTACATTTTCATGCAAACAATTAACATACAAGCTAAAAGGCATTAATAATAAATCCATACTTTTTTGAAACACAAACAAAATAATAAATAGAGAGTTCATGCTACAGTATTCTCTGACCACCATGGAGCAATTTTAGCCTTTGGCATGGCTCAGAAATATGCCAAAGATGACTTATTAATATGCAGATTAAGGCCATTAGACCAAGTATTCTCTGGGACAAACACATTTGGCCATGTTTTTTCCTTGGTGAAGTAGCCATACTAACCAGCTCCCAAAGAAAAGATTACCATCTCCACACACTTTAAAGCAAACTCAATGTTGAATTTATTTAAGTAAGTAAAAGCATAGACTTTAATAGTAAACATTCCAGCACAAGACAGTCTTTTTTTGTATTATAGTATATACCATGACAGGCTGATTTACTTCATGCTGACCTTGTGTAGCTTTAACCACTGACAAAATTAAATAAATTATTTCGTCACAGCATAGCTGATGATGTATGTCATCATGCCTAGGCCCGCTAAAATCCTCAAAACACTGACTTATTTATGATATCAACTTCAAAAAATGTAATACCATGGAATCGGATTCAAAATGTCAGCAAAGCATGTTGGATTTATTAAAATGGATAGTAACCATCCAAAGTTATACCATTTACACACTTTTAAATGTCAATAAACATGGTTGTTGCAAACGAACTGCACTATATACATGTAAGGATTATGAATTTGTGTACAAAGTATGTCAATAAAAACTTAGCTATTGTTTATTTAGTAACATAGCAAGGAATCTTGACATTGTTGGGAATATATTATCTAACAGATATATATCCCAACTGAAACAAAATCATGAAAAAATTTAAGAGCTCGGATTAGTACAAGTAAAAAGAAAATTTCACCTTTTGCTCACAACTTTGCTTTAGTTTATCGGCATGCTTGGTCACACTCTGCAAGAAAAGCATGTGCTTGATGGTGCGCTCCAACAAAGCATCTATGCTGCACTGTATCATTGATAACATAGCTTCAGCAAGGCACAAAATTGCAAAGGCCAAGGGCAAGGGTTCTCCAAAATAACTTTAAAATCATACCTTATCATACAAAATGAACTATAAAAAGTTAAAACTCAATGAAAATAGTATAAACTTAGAATCAAGAGTCACCTTGGTTCCATTTGGTACAATTTCTCTGAGTTCTTTAACACGATCTTGGATCTGCTGCCTATCCTTAGGCCTTGGTCTAGAACTTTCACCAGGTTTAGCCCTCTTCCTATTAACTTTGACTGGCTCATCTGATTTTTTTGATTGATTAAGCCCCAGGTTCTCAATCTTTGCACTCTTACTATCTTCAAACCATGAACCAAGCTGAGTCTTCAAATCAGAATTGTTGGGTGATCTTTCCGCAAATGCTTTGCCTTGGGACCCAGACGTAAAAGAACTTTGAACGCTTTTGATATCTTCATTATTTTTACAATGAGTAAGCTCTACACACTTGGACTGCTCAGAACCAATCAATGGTCCTGTGAAACAAGAAGTGGCCTTAACTGAGGCGCTATCTACAGAAGGTGCACATCTTGAGAAAGAAATCTTAGAGGATGTATTGTCATCTGCATTGTGGTCAACAGGGGGGAGTATCTTAGCCACTACAGCATCTAAAAGATGTTCAGACTTCCTCTCACACAAAAACCCTCCCTCCAGCCGCCTATCAATGGATGTATCAAAATTATGTGAAATGTCAACTTCAGATGGGCATGTTGAACCAGCAGATGCCCCAAATGAATGAGATATGAAATTCCCATTACTTGCATGACTCATTGGCAATGATATATCATCCCAAATGGCTTGCTCTTGTGTTGTTTTTGAAACAGAACCCAAAACATCAAACAGTTCATCGGTGGCAGGAAGGGTAGTTGAATTTATAGAGCTTTCCTGTCCACTTGTTAAAGATTTAGGGTCATCAAAAGCATAAGGAACAAACCCATCTGTAGCAGGAAGACCTTCTGTAAAGGCAGCCTCTGAACTGTTGGAACTTTCTTTTGCCGAATAAAAGTTATCAACCATAACATCCTGGAATAAAGACAATACACCTTTTGTTGCCATTCCTTTGTCCCAGGGCTGAGATCCTAATCCAAGGGTTGCAGGTATTGAGAAGTCGTCCCCTAAAGAAGGTATAAGATCATTGCTGACTGGTTCTCGTATAGCAGTCTCACACTGCCCAGATGTCATGCCCCAAGAATCATAGTGAGGATGCTGAGCCAGAATAGTCCCTGAAGAAAACACAGAATCCTTGTATGCAGGACAGCTGATATCCATCTCCACCAAAGGAATGCTGTCCAATCCTTCAACTCCATTAGTATGCAGTAGAGGCAATGAAGAAGCTGCAGAGTGTGCAGGTTGCCTACAAACATCCTGGAGTGCTGGAAAAGAAGGTAGAATCTCTGTCTGTTTCAAGCTACTTATGTGAGATGGACCTGTCTCAAACAAAGCTCTCTTATGCATACCCTCATCCCTGGCAGATTCACTCAAATTGCAGTGCATAATTGTATCAGAATTAGTCAATTTAACTGCATCAAAAGTAAAATTTGAGAATAGTGCATCTTGAAAAGTAGATTGTGTATTATTCTGAATGTTTGACTGGTCTTTTCTCTGAGCATTGATAAGAAGAAGCGGAGGCAGCTGCCCTTGTAACCCCATTTCCTCTACTACTTGCTGCTCCATAAATTCTGAACTATTGTTCCCTGTTCCTGAACCAACAAATAATGACTGGTGATTGCCATCCTTACATGAACTTGCTTGTAGCATACCCTGAAGAGGGTATATTACCCTAGCACTGGGCATTGTCCTGGTTTCTTTTAATAAAGTTCCCTGCTCATGAGCAAGTGAAGGTGCAGGGCTACTTAATTGAATTCCCTTTTGCTGTAACTGAGAGAATTGGCTTAAGGATTTAGCTAAAATACTAGAACTGCATACAAAAGGCAATGCATGAGCTTCTGCTTGGGGTCCTTGAGCTTCTGCTTGGGATCCTTCAGATATTCCCAAAATAGAAAATGAATCACCACCTTGTTCTGAAGCTTTTGAACTTGAATTTTTTATTATCGACTGATTAGATATCCCATCAAGCAATGCTGCACATTTCATTCCTGTTATAGGCTGAGTTCCATGAATCCTTCCACTCAATAATTTTTGAACATGGTCATGTGTAAGTGCTCTTGATACATTATGAACGCTTCCAAATAAGGTCTTTACATGTCTTACAAGATCCAAATCCTCCATAATCTGCACACAAATACCAACCAAACTAACCCTGAATAAAATTCAGAATAATCAATTGAATTTGGCTATGAATCTAACCATACATTACAATTTATATGTATAGAAAATTCTCAACTCTCCCTCATTTACAATGTCTAAAAATATTTATGTTCATTAATTTATATGTCAATTTAAAACATTACCATGGCCATATTCCAATGTGATTTTAATTCAGAGTTGACACAGTATTAATAAACTGCACGCCACTTCTCTTAATACAATGAGTGAAAAATGCATGCTATGTGTGCCTGGTGACCTGGCCCCTGTTTGTGTTGTGGGCTGAGAAGCCAACAAACCCTCATGGACCAATTAAAAGAACAAAAAAGTGCATATGACTTTAATTTCAACTCTACACTACTCAAAGTTACTCCATGGCCATAACATACTCCTACCAGAATTGAGGTTCTATTCTCTCTACCTTTATTGTTTACATCTTTTAAAACTTTGCAGACCACAATGTCCAATTTTATCTTTAAAGGTCATACAGTATCTTATGCAGGGGAAGAGAAACATTCAACTAATATCTAGGAAGTATTTATTTATTCTCTGCTAACAAATCCATTTTTCCTAAGTCTCAAATATAACTCCTAACTAAAAGAATTATCTAATGATCCCTCTTGCCCAAGGGAGGCTAAAATAAAGCTCCAAAGAATATAAAAATATATACTTCTGATTTTCAGAATGTTTCAAATTTTCAACCATCTATGAATATAATTTTAATGGAATCATTTATTCTATGATACAGAAGCCTAGGTCGCCTCTTCACAACCTGATGAGATTATGTCCTTAGCCATAGAAACATAGCACCGACGAACAAGAAATCAATCCCTGAGATAAATTTTCAAGACTGGCAATGGCTCTTAATTTAAGTTTTGATAAGCTACCATGAATACCAAAATATTCACCATGCAATTTGTTGAAATCAATACTCAGTCATAGGTCTGTGGAATACAACACAAAATGTAATTCAGCAAGCGTCCACCACAGAATAACTGTGGTCTAAACACATCAAAACTTTCTAGTACACTTACAGTCTGTCTTGAACCAAGTTGAACCACTCCATATGGCACTGCTGCTATAACTGCAATTGTCTGCATGAGGATACACATGATATTAAATAAACAATGGCTGACAGTGTAGAATTGTTTTGAAAATTTAAAAAAGGCATCAGTAGGCTAGAAACTTGAAACTATTTCCCACACAATAGTATAACTTTCTTTGACCATGCTCCTACCCAACCCCCAAAGTAAAACAACTGCAGAAATTGTGAAAGATCCTCTCACCTTTATTCCAGCTGCAAATTGATTTTTCCAACCATCAGGATACTGCAGTTAACATGAATAAATTCAAATATAGAAAGATAAAGTAATAAAATGTAATTCTCACCCATCTCAAAGAGCAAACAAACCCTGAAAATTGTACTTACAATTATTATCTGATGAAGTGGATAAAATTAGTAAGTAGTTTAGGATCCCACATGAGGATTTGTGTAAGAATCATTTACTTAGACAAAAAAAATTGTTCCCAGTCATTTATCAACAGAACAGTAGAATTTCTACTAACCATTAGTAAATAGAAATGGTTATTAGTCCATTTGTTATTTTATAGTCATACATGTTGACTGTCCTAGTTCAAAGAAATGGCAAGTATATGTATCTTGCATATGATTTGGTTACTAACCTCAAAACTTGAGGATCCATTAAGTGACTCAAGAAAAGTCCTCCCACAAAGAAAGTTCTCTTGAAAGATCCACTGATGCCTTCCAGAAAAGGCAATGCTTCCAATGGTGCTGGAACAAGAATTGTTAGAAAATACCATTAATAAATTGTTTGAAAACACTTTTTAACTAACCAGGGAGGATTAGAAACCTTCAACATTTAAAAACTCATGAATAAGATGTAGCATACAGCATGAAAAGAGAGAAAATTGTTCAATTCATACTCCACACACCATTTCTTAATCTTCAAGCTATAAAAAGCTATTTTTACTTAACTTAAGCAGAAAAATAAAGAACAATCTATCAATGATTATGAAACTTGAAAAAAAAAAAATGGCACAACCCTTGGTATATTAATAAAGGAGGTTTACTGCAGGATTGCCCGTGCATATATAATTTAGTTAAATAAAATTATTACTATTTGTGGTACTTCTCCACCTCAACATAAAATGATATTTCACTGCACCCATGCCTAAACATAAACAAGGATTGGCTGCAATGGTTACAGGTAAGAGTGCACCCTTCCTCAGTAATCATTTGAATTTTGACATATTTCCACAAATTCAACCTAAAACACATCATCCAACCATTCACTACACAATAAGCCCATCAAACTTAATAGCACCATCCTTTCCAACAGGCCTTTCCAGTAAATTAAGTTTACCACTAACAATATAGCACAAACAATCTAGTTACCAAAAAATTCTTTTTGTGTGGTAAAGGGCATACCCTTCTCCAAGTGGATGCATTTGATGCGACATTTTAGACACAAGCAGTCCAATTTGATCTTCCATGGCAAAACCATCTTGAACATGGGCTCCATGATTGAGCAGCATTCCAGCAGTATCCCATCCATTGAGAAGAGAGTTGGTTGAAGTGAATATAGAAGTATTTGAAAAGTTTGATGATTTCACAGACTCATAGTGACCATCTTCCCATGTAAGAATCCTGAAAAAGAATGACAAGAAAACTGAGCTCTTGCTTACTTCTCTAACCCTGTTTACAAGTGTTTTTTATATGTGCTAATATATTCATGACAATCATCAATTTGCAGTATCATTAAGATTAGGTTCCCAATGCTTTAGAACTGGACCCACTGACCTCTTGAAGCTATAAAAACTTAAGTCACTACCACAGTCTACAATGTAAGTAAAATAAAAAATCTCTAGCTATCGAATTCTGAAAAAAGTTAAGGACATGAAGAAAAGTTATGCTTTCTCTCACTCTGTTCAACTTTTACATTTTTTGAACAACCCAATACCCATTTACACCTGACTGGCTAGGTCATATTTTGAAAGCAACACTGTACCTGAAAGAGAAATGAATTTCCAGGTCTACAATGAGGCAGAAATTTCAATTACAAGCATTCCTCTAGTTGATTCACATTCAAAGTATTTTTTCAGGTAACTGAAACATCTATGATGCAAACAACTAATGCTTAGTATATAACACTAATCCAATATAATGTAAGAAATACTTGTCCTATACAAAACAACCACAATAAGACAATGCCAGAGTAGAGGACCAACTTCTATACACCCAAAGATGAGTGAATAAGTTTAGACACAATTAATCAAGTAATCCCACTGATACCTTGTGCAAACAGGTTTACAGATCATGTAATCCCATTCCTGCAAATGTTTGTTTGCCAGGCCAGAGTAAATCCTGTATACTGGACACTCAAGAGTATAGACACAAATAATCTTACAGAAGATCAGTAGACAAAACATGATCAGATTCCAAGCTTATGTGTTTGAAAAGAGCTCCATGTTGGAGCAAATGGTTAATAGATCTGTACTAGTTACTTTCAAATTCATTAAATAAAAGCATTTCCTATTCCACTGACCACGCAAGCTTTTGCAGCTGGTAAGAAAAATTCTATAATAGCAAACTTAACAAAGAATTTAGAAAAAGAAGCAAGAACAAACATTTTATGAGATGAGAAATAGTCTGATCACATCAAACAAATGCACATGAACACTCAATTGAAGCACAGTCAGTGAACATTTGAAAAGAAAACATCCATATGTGATGAAAAAATCACATGTACTATTCCGACTAATAAGTGCAACAGCAATAAAAAAAATTGCATATAATATCCAAAGGACACCAAAATACTAGATAGTTTGCAAAGAATGTTGCACGGAAAACTAAACGTATAAGTCAAAGGGTATGGAGAATATGAATGCTACCAAACAAAAAATCCTGAAATAAGCACTCTATTTCCTGCATCCAGAGAAATTGCACTTTCTTTTGAAGAAAGGATAGGTAAAATATACACTATTTAAATGGTTTTGACTGGCATTTATTTTTCAATACTGCCTTTTAAGACTTTTAAATAAAGCCAAAGGCAAAGTAGGTTTTTAGCTCTCCACCAAGTGAGATACCAAGTTGATGTATAAAAACCCCCTTGCGGAACCCTAGAAAGAGATTCTTTTTCAATTTACCCTCTATATTGTTCAAAATGGTGTACATGTAAACCCCTCTAGAACCATCCATATTCATCCTTTCAAGCAAAAATTAAATAAAACATCCATCCAACAAATCATGTGCACCTAATGCACTGTGCAGATACATTTCCATATAGATGGGGTGGATCTGCACAGACTCCACACAGTTGGTACAAACAATTTACAGACACCCAAATAATCTTTACGGGGAATTTGCAAATTTTCATTTGCAGCAAAAAAGATGAGGGGAAAACTTGTTTGCCCGCCTTCTGGAAACACAACTGTGAATATTTAAGAAAAAATAAATGTTCTAGCTTTCGTACTGAACTGAATAAACAAGCATAAGAACAGTAAAGTTCGGAACCTACTTAAATTATTAAATTAAAAATCAAAATAATAAACATATCTAACGATTGTTCTTTATGATCTGGAATTATTTTAAAATGCATTAAGTAACTCAACGATTGTGCAAAACTGATTTAAAGAGCAAGAGCAGGAGCATAGAAAACAAGCATTATTGTCCAACTAGAATCTGCATGCAATAACTGCAAAAATCAGAGGAAGAAACACTATCACTTCCACCACTGGGATGTTCAACTTTGACTACTTAGAAAATGAAACAAAACGGAATGAAACATGAAGATAACTCACCAGTATTTTTGTCGTCCAAGTCTTATTATGAAATAAAAACCAGAATTAAATACTAAACTCAGAAAAAATACTGTTTAAATGATCCATTCCGATCGTTTATCCCTGACTATTTACAAAAAAAAAATTGAACATAACTAACCAGTGCTCATAAGCAACCTGGTAAAATCAGAGCAAAACGCTACAAAACAATGGCTAGCAATATTTATACTGCTAGAATATTTAGCGCCGAATTCTTCCAAAACAAAACAAAAAATAAATATCGCTGACCAGTATAACTTTCATTCTAAGAATATATATATATAGTAACTGCTAAGTCGGACAGAAGACTATCAGAACGATCTCCTAACGATATATATACTGCTGGAATATTTCGCCCTGACAATCCACAAAATAAAACAAAACAAAAATGAACATAACTAAACAAAAAATAAATATCGCTGACCAGTATTATTTTTCATTCTAAGACTATATATATAGTAACTGCTAAGTCGGACAGAAGGCTATCGGAACGATCTCTTAACGATAGATACACTGCTGGAATATTTCGCCCTGACAATCCACAAAATAAAACAAAACAAAAATGAACATAACTAACCACTGTCATTTTTCATCAAATAGCAAAATCCTCTATGAAAATCATTCTTGACGTTATTTCTACTGCTGGAATGCTTATCCGTGGCAACGCAACAAATTCATTAACATTCCCGAGAAAAAACGGGGGAAAAAGGCAGTAAAATTTTACATGCTATTACGTGATTTACGCTTCCAGAAAACAGCATAACTCCAGCCATTGTTAGAGCAGAGACTTTTTAGTGCCTCTCGCAACGTAAGCTCTGCCATGACCGTCTTGTTCTTCTTCCTCGTTGCGCACACAACCACAACACCTTCGCTAGCTTACAGTATCAAAATACCTCGTCAGAGGCCGCTGTCACTTCAGCCTGTGGTTAAAAGGATGATCATCACGGCAAAACCCTTTCAAGTTTGCCTGTTCCAGCAAACACTCTAACTCCCGCGACATGAAGCCCTCCCCGCCTGTTTTGCGCGCAATCCACCGCTTCGCTTCCTTACTGGCTCCCCACTTATTAGCAAAAACATTCCACAGTCCATCCTCCTTCGAAATGACTTAAAAACCGCTACGAATAAAACCCTAACCACAACTTAAAAAAAACGCTGCAACCGCGGCCGGCAGGACTAACTCGCAGACAGGAAAAATAAAATAAAATAAAACGCCGAGCACACAGTGAACATATTTTTCTCTATCTCCTTTCTCTACACTATTCCACAGGCTCTAACCTCGAACAGCACAATTCTCACCATTTTTACACGACAATCTTCAAATCTACAACCAAAAAATTTCCAGCTCTAAAACGAAACAAAACGATCACGTATTCAACTAATTCCCCATGCGTAAGAGAGAAACAAGTACGAATTCATTGAGCATGCAAAGTTTTACAGGTAGTTTGCGATAATTTGTTTTTCTCCACAGACAGCCTGCGCTCAAGCTTTTCAATTTCTTCCTCCTCTGCTTACTTGCGTCTTGGCCGGATTCGATCGCGGGTGGCTTACATGTCAAGGGTTTCGCCTTTTCCTTTCATTTTCGTCCGCTTCCGCTTTGCGGGCAGTTTATTGTCGCGTTCATACACAAGTTGCGCACTGGATAACGATGCCCAAAA
The DNA here is from genome assembly GCA_007258455.2 of Sequoia sempervirens. Lineage (NCBI taxonomy): Eukaryota > Viridiplantae > Streptophyta > Pinopsida > Cupressales > Cupressaceae > Sequoia > Sequoia sempervirens. The sequence goes on along the minus strand of VDFB02330570.1, from coordinate 37,408 downwards.
TAATTATTAATCATTTTCCCGAAAAAATAAAGGCGACCGTACCGACCAGCCCGTTACCCGAAAAAGAGAAAAATATACTAAAAAACCTGCACACATTTTTCTTAAACACACCATTTTCGAGGGTCGTTCAAACTGCCCGGCAAACCGCCGTTTCTTTCCCGGGCAGGGCGGTAAAGGACTAATTATGACTTCTGATTGCGCTGTCCCCACTGCCACAATATTCCTCTTCATATTCCCCTGGATTTAATATATATCTAAACATAGCCCAGGAGTATTTTCATTATTGTGATATGTTATAATTGTGGCAGTGCTGGAAATCTGTGCATTACCAGGGGTGCAGAGATTGTGAGGTTTGTAGGGATCATTTCTTCCTCGCTCCAGACATTCCCACCACAACCTCCATTTCTGCCTTCAGATGTTCGCTATGCGCCACACTACATGCTCCACATGCCAGCCATACGTGCCCGTCAAATTTAACGTTCCTTAAGGGAGATAGTAACACGATGGTTATCGTTAAATTATGATGGATGGCATCCAAAAGTTGATGTAAAAGTTTTAGCATTGAAAATTAGTTTCAATAGACTGAAATATATAATATATTGTGACGGTTATTTATTTAAAGATATTGTTTAAATATTGAAATATATATTACAATATATATAATAAGAATAGTTGTATATAATTTTGTTGGTTTATTTAAAAGGTTACCTTACAAAAATGTCTAAATAAGGTCATATGACTATTAAATTTAAACTTTAGAGAGGGATCTTGAAATTGTGCCATACAACTAACTTTAAATTTTTCATATTTTATGATTTCTATCCTTTTCACACTCAAAACTTAATAAATTATAAATAGATTATAAATAATTATTAAAATTAAATCAAAGATTACTAATTTAAAATGTTGAACAAGTATACATACATATATAAATTTCTTAAAAATATTACAATGGTCTTTTGTATTTTTTATATTATATCAGTTTAATTTCAATATTTAAATTATGTCATAAGAAAAAAATAAAAATAGTTTAGTATTTAATCTTTTTGTAATAATTAGATGGTTGGCAAATAATTTAATAAAAATTAACTTTTACTAATGTAAGATTAGTAATGGGGCGATGGGCTTACCTCGATTGCCTAAAGCATCATGTTGCAGGCAAGTTGGGCCTAGCTCGATTGGCTAAAACATCCTGTTGCAGGCAAGGTGGGCCTAGCTCGATTGGCTAAAGCATCCTATTGCAGACAAGGTGGGCCTAGCTCGATTGGCTAAAGCATCCTGTTGCAAGCAAGGTGAGCCTAGCTCGATTGACTAAAGCATCCTGTTGCAAGCAAGGTGAGCCTAGCTCGATTGACTAAAACATCCTATTATGAAGTCTAGTCTCCCCACCATCCTCGCGAGAGAGTGTTTATGAGGCGCAATACCCAATTTCGATTCCTCCAATCTTTAAAAGAAATATAAGATTAGTAATGCTCTAAAGAAACGTTTAGACTAAACTCCTCTTAATAAAAAATAAAATAAAAAATCTGAGATTTTAGCCATACGGTCATGAAGTTTATTCCCAAGGGTAGTTGTAAGATTTCCTAGGTAGTAAGTTAGGGGCGTAGGGAACAAGTAGCGGTTTGGTGTTGTACGTGGGTACAGTGGTGTTCCCCAGCGCACGTGGTAGCAAGTGGGAAGTCTGCTATATTTAGCATTAAAGCAAGAGCCTGGCTTCGTTGAGGTACAAGAGCACAAAGCTATATAAGGCTAGCTACTTACCATTTCCACTAGTACACATGCTGTCTTGAGTGACTTCCAAGGCTGTGTTTTATATGACCATATTTTGTGAAGTGCCTTCAAAATTCCGCAACTTAGAGCCTACTTGAATTATGTCTTGTTACAAGAGGTTACTATGGGAGCATAGAGATAATAGTTCAATATATAGAATTCAAGTAGAGCCACAATAAAAGAATGTTCCAGCAGTAAGTATATAAATAAAATAATAGTAACATTAAAAAAATATATATTTATTCTATTTAAATATTACATTTTCTAATAGTTAATAGTAATTTTGTATTTTATCTTTTATCAAAAAGTATTAAATGGTTGTTCTATTTTTATTGGTTAAAATTTACTTTTAATTATTAAATTAGATGATGCTAAGAATAATTTGTGATATCACATTCTATCATTTAGTCCTTCTTAAAATACAATTTTCATACCTTAATCATATTGGTGACTAGGAGCTAAACTATAAGAGGTTAAATGTCTACTCTTGAAAAATCACACTTTACTTAAATGGGCATACATTTTTTTCTTATTATTTGGATTTTAATTTTTTTATAGGCATTGGAAAGTTGGCTTAGAACTCTACACATTGGATCAAGTAAATTTTCTAGATTTTACATCAAAAATTAAGTAAAGCCATTTTGAAACTTTCCCTTTAGTTTAAAACTTTAAACGCGTTAGAGTTTCCAATTAACTCCATAAAACGAAGATCACCTACAAACCCTGTATTAGCCTTCTACAAGGAGAAAAAACAAAAATGCAAGAACAATTTGCAAAAAATGTGCAAATAATATTATTGAGAATAATGAATTACATGATATGACTTGCTTTTATAAAGTAATATGCAAAACCCTAAAAGTAAAACCTAATTAGATCCTAAGTAAACTTAATAAAATACAATTAAATATTTAAACCCTAAAGGTAAAACCTAATTAGAACCTAAGTAAACTTAATAAAGTGCAATTAAATATTTAAATACACCAACACCCCCCTTTAAGTGCAACTTAGGGAAAATAAGAAACATGCAAAATGCAAGGATGGATGCATGAAAGCATGAATGGGTCCCAGCTACAAGGCCATCTTATGTACCGATGTACATATGCAAGAATGGAAAAAGGATAAAATCCATTGGGACAAAACTCTCCCCAAAAGATACAATAATGATGAGAATAGAGACCATACATCCCCCCCATAATGAGATAACTTGTTGCAAAGAAGCATTAGAAGCACACTTATGGAGTAACACTGGAATCCTAAATTGACAAGTAAGGAACGATAATTTTGTTTACTAGAAACCAAATGAGAGTCAATGAATGACTCAGGGCAGAATCATATTAAAGCAACAACAAACCCAATGCTAAGAAACATTGGAAAAACTCACAAACTGACACAACCCTAAAATCTATGAAGCAACAGTAGATGACTAAATGATGTAGAACTAAAATGAAGTACAAAGATCCAAATTACACCCTCCCAACTGTCAAAATGTCCAAGTAGTCTCCAAAACACCCATCAAGTCAAATCTTAAAAAAATGATCAACCTGGGATAGATACAGAAGAAGTGCATGGCTAAAAATATAGAGCTCCTCAATACCTTTCCAATGCTGCAAGAATCACAAAAATTGAAGATTGTGGCAAAAAGTTATGAGCTTGAGGGCCATAAATATAGATCGAACTTCAGACATCACTAAAATGCACCAGCTACAAAATTTGAGAAAAAAACTAACACCATTGGATAGTGCTTAGAACCAATTTTTCAGTGATATTTCGTTTGCCAAAAACCAACATACAAGCGATAAGTTATGCTTGTTTTCCCGATTCTACTTATTTTGCAAAAAAGCAAAAAAAATTAGCCCCCAAGTGATGAAAGTGAGTCATATCATGTAATTCATTGTTCTCAATAATATTATTTGCACATCTTTTGTAAATTTCTCTTGCATCTTTGTTTTTTCTCCTTGTAGAAAACTAATCCGGGTTTTGCAAGTGATCTTGGTTTTATGGAGTTTATTGGAAACTCTAACATGCAATGCAAAAGAAATAGAGAATGCAACCAAGTGATGAAAGATGGAGGACTCCATAGGACCCCCAAGTACATTGTATCCATCACATATATACATAAGAAATGTCCCCCCATAAGAGGGAAATATATGATGAAAGAATCTAGAAGCTATGTGTATCTCGATGTTGATGGCGAACTGTGACTAAAATTGATCCATAGCAGCAAGTATCATAAAGATTCTGGAACATTAACCATAAAATGAATGGCCCTCAAACTAAGATGTGACCTGATGAGAATCTGATGCATGATTCAAGATCATTAACCATATGCTCTCAATCTGAGACATGAACTAATGCGAACTAAAATGTGTCAAGTTATGAGCAAGATTGTGGCCAAAAGAAAATACAAAATCTAAATACAACTCATGTGAGTTATCGTCAATATGAAGATGGGATCAAAGTGCATTCCATGTGACTACACTTTAATCAAATTATTATACAAGAATCCCCCCTGATGGAACTTTATTGAAGTTCATTTATTACAATACCCAAGATTGTAAAAGGAGAAAATGCAAAACATGCAAAAATCAAAGAGAAAATGAAAACATAAAGCATGCAAAAAGGAAAGATTGCATGCAAGGATTAATGTTCACATCTCCCCCATCAAAAAAATTGACCTCAGAACTACATAAAGGACGAAATCAACTTTCCGATGATATAAAGGTTTCAAAAAATAGACATTGTATGCTCAAGTTATGAATTTTTGAAAAAAGGGTAAATTTTGCCAACCGACAATGCAAACACGATCAAGTTCTGATTTGATTTCTTAAAATTTTACTTGTTGCATGCAAAAACTAATGGATGCCTAGATAATATTTTGGCATTGCCAACAAAACCCATAAAGCGTTTTTGAATCCAAAAAATAGATGTGATTTGGTAAAAATCAAAAACTTCACTTGCAAGGAAAATAGTCACTATTTTGACAGTTGTTTTTGCAAGTTCTACTCACTATCTGCCAAATCTAGCAAATACCCAAATGGTATTTCATAATTTTAAACAAAATCCAAAAATTACTTTTCTCAAAAATACATGAAGAAAAAGATATTGGTCATTTTTTATCCAAAATGCACTAAAAAATTGCTCAATGTTGATCCCTTGAGGATCCCAAAAAAAACTATTTTATTAAATTTCTCCTGGATCTGAGAAGGGGCTTACAGATTAGTGCTTTTATACCATGTTAGAGTTTCCAATAAACTCCATAAAACCAAGATCACCTGCAAAACTTGGATTAGCCTTCTACAAGGAGAAAAAACAAAGATGCAAGAGCAATTTGTAAAAGATGAGCAAATAATATTATTGAGAATAATGAATTACATTATATGACCTGCTTTTACAAAGCAATATGCAAAACCCTAAAGTTAAAACCTATTTAGGACCTAAGTAAACTTAATAAAGTGTAATTAAATATTTAATTACACCAACAAAACTCTCATAAATTTTTCATATGAGGTCTTGTTTGTACAATTTAAAAAGAAATATCATAAATTATAAGTAATCTATTGGTATTGTTTATTTTTCCTTTGGATTGGCTTATTCTATGTTTTGTGGCTAACCTTTTAAATGTAGCATCTCTCATGGGTCAAAGAACAAACCTTGAAACTACTAATTTGTGGTTTGTAGAATGATTTATAAAAGACATTGATAATAGATGTGTATCTCATGTGTCAAAGAATAAACCTTCAAACTAGTAATTCATGGTTTTGCAAGACAATTTGTAGAAGACATTGATTATAAACTTTTTCCAAATTTTATTTTCTTTGTCATATTTGTATGTTTTCTCATATTGAACATTAGGATTAAAATTAACTTTCACACTTTGATTTGGGATACAAATTAACTAGTGTCTTTTAGTCTCAAACAATTGGGATGTGTATGTTATTCTCTCACACAATTGCATGATCTTGAGAATTAGAAATAAATAGTTATTCCCAAGTTTATTTTTAAGGGGTCTACCTTAGATTTCATCACCAAGGGGATGACCTCAACTCTAGTGTTCTTGTAGTGGCATTAGAATATTTTAAATCTCAAATTAATTCAATAACTAGGTAAATAAACTCATGGGAAAACTATAGAGAAAATTGTCACCAACATTATGCAACAAAAATATCTTATAAGAAAGTGAAAGAAAAATAAAATGTGAAAAATGATTTAGATCCTTATTTATAGACCTAATAACTAATGCACATATGAAAAGAAGTTGCAAAAGTCTCCCAATTTAGTGATGCTAAAAACCTTCTTTGTGTTAGACACACAAGACAACTCAGGGGGTGAATCAGTTGTGCATTAAAACCTTCAAACCTCATTAATCCTTATTAAGAATTAGCATGAATGTAAATAAACAAATCAACAACCATACACAATAGAACACCATATTTTATGTGGAAAACCCTAATTAGGGAAAATCAATGGTGAGGATTAACTCACATATATATGAATATCAACACCGACAAAAGCGCTCAACGTTGTAGGGTGATCCCACAAAGCTAGTTTCAGCATAATTTCTGTGGCGAATCGATTATGTTGGAACCATATTTTTGTAAAATATAACGACGTGTTTCTATGCTTACGAAAGCACTCCAATCAAGGCTTTCGATCAAACTACCTTTAACCGTAAACCGCTGTTTTAAACTATACCTATAATACTTCCTTTATACCTCTATCAAAACCGATAAAACCACTTTTACCTATCTTTCGTGGATCAAATGAATTCATTTAAAATTTATTTTTTGTAAGTATGTAGTCCTTATGATAAGCTTCCCAAAAAGTATAATTTTAAATAAATTTAATTTAATTATTATATTTATTTTTTATTTCTCGTGAATGTAGGTTTTTCACTAAAAATCAAGCTCTCTATTCTACACATGTGGAAAAATGGCATATTATTAAAAAAAAAATTAAAAATATTAGTGCACTTTTATATTTAAGTCCTGATCCACAAAGAAAAAAAATTTGAATTTTGATACATACAAAAAAAGTTATGTGTTATACGGTCGCGCTATGTCTCAATTATAATTGGTTTGAATTTGAAACTTGATTAAAGAAAAAATATTCAATAAAAAACTATCTAACCAAGTGGAGGCACTGGAAATTAGAGTTACAAATCTAAATTCGAAAGAATTAGAATTTTATCCTTCATGGAAAAAAAGTTATGCATTATATGGTGAGCGCCACTTTTTAAAAATGTTGTTTTATGAAAAAACTAGTTTCCGAGGGAGATGGAAAAGAAGTAATTTAATTCAAAATTTTTGAAAAAATATATTTAGAATATATACAAAATTTCACGAAACACTAGTTTGCATCATCTTCAAATTCCTCAATTGCTTAGCTTTCACCATAGGTGCCCAAAAGTGAAGATTTAGGTTAAAAAAAATATTTCAAAGGTCCGCCAATAAAAATTGTAAACCACTATTGTGATCACCCTAGAAGGGATCACTACCCAAAGGACTCACTGTCCAAAAGAAAGAAAGGCTCATTTCCCACGAAGATCACTTCTTCCAAATAGAAAGAGAATACAAAGAAACTATTACGAGGAGGTTCACTACCTCAGAGCAACAGGAGAAACCACCAAAACCATATGCAACCTTTGACTCACTACCTCCAACAACTCTAGGCACACTGAAATGTAAACACCTTTTGCTCACTGCTTTTGGTAGTCTTAGGCATTCATGCTCACACTTAGATATCAATACTTGATCACATACACATAATTTCACATCACACCACACACTTCTCCAACAATTGACCTTGCATATATACCTTCCACAACCATGAATAACCTTCTCCTCCAAGTCAGCTTCAATGAAACATATGCACCTCAAACATTCAACAACCAAATAGTTTGGCACCAAACACTTCCACGGTGGAAAGAAGTGAAGGTGGAACACACCAAGGGTCAACCAAGACCCAAATCTACACCGACACGCTACGTTGAACTTCCAAAAACCACAAAGCACATTCATAAATAGTGCTAACATGCCAAGTTGGCCAAACTGGCATCAACACTACTAAGTAACCAAATTCACACTTCACCAGGGCTGCAAACATCCTAGAAACCATATAGCAACATCACACAACATCCTAAAATATTCCAACACCAAAAATATATCCAAACATACTATGCAAACATATGCAACTGAGAATACTATCATCTTGTGCAACTAGTCAAACTGTCACTGATACACAACACATGAACCAAGATTGTGGAACAACTAAAAACCAAACCATCCAAGGGAAGATAGATACAAGCATCATTAGCACATTCCCAAATTTTTAAGACAAGAAACTTTAACACAAAGAAATACAGAGCAATTTCATTTCTCCTAGACAACCCTCTTCATAAGCTAGAGATAGTCCAACACACTATCAAACACATCTTTTACTATCATATAATCCAGAACCTAAAACTTTGGATATACCACCTTCAAAGACTACTGATCATCACATCCAAACCGCACAAGCACATCTTCAGCCATGAAGAAATGTGGATCACAATACATAATACATCTTGACACCTTGTACACTATTTATACATTTTTTTTTAAAGGCACTTGGAAACCAAGTGACCCTGCTACATCTACAACACTTGCTCAACACCACAAAAACCTTCTTACCATGACCACTAGGGTTGACATCAATGACAACACTAATAGAAAACATAGTGCAACAATCTCCCCCTTTGTCATTGATGGCAACACTTGCTGAAACAACCATCAACAACAAAAGAAACTCTAAACTCTACATCACCAACACTCAAACAAATCTCCCCCTTACTTAGAAATTTCTTACATTTTAGACTTCTCTCTCTCCCCCTTTCTTATGTTTTTCAGGTTTCTTTCTCTCCCCCTTTGACATCAATGGAAAAGGGAAACACCTACATACTTCTCTTCTCTCTCACTTTAGGCACAAGATATGCTCCCCCTGACTGCATCAACCATAGACACCACTACCTACTCCCCCTAAAATGTAGCCTTCATCAGTCCAAGATAAGAAATACTTCTTGATTTGCTCCCCTAGACATATGCATCAACTTATGTATCTAGTTTAAAGGAGGGGCAATAACCCCTAACTTTTTTCTAAGATACTCAAATGTATCTTTTGGAAGAGCCTTTTTGAAAATGTCTACTATTTGATCCTTTGTGGGAACATACTCCAACTTTACTTCATTCTCAACAACTTTCTCTCTTAGAAAGTTACACTGGATAGATATATGCTTTGTTATTGAATGCATTACCAAATTTTTTGAAATTTTGATAACACTTGTATTATCACACAAGATAGAGATGGGTTCATCATATGATACTCTGTTATATTTCAATGTCTACTTCATCCACAACACCTGTGTGTAGCAAAATGCTACAACAATATATTCTACCTTTGCAATATATAATGACACTGAATCTTGCTTCTTACTTAACTAAGAAACTAGTATACTTCCAAAGAGAAAGCACCTCCACTTGTACTTCTTCTATCATCCACACAACCTACCCAATCTACATCTGTATAAGCACTCAAAGAGAAGTTACTATCCTTAGAATACCATAGACCATAGTCCGAAGTGCTCTTCAAATATCTTAATATCCTTTTGACTACTACCACATGTGATTCTCTAGGATATTCTTGAAATCTTGCCACAAGACATACAACATGCATTTAATATAAGGTCTAGTTGCAATTAGGTATTGTAATCCTTCAATCATGGATCTATACTTGGTCTGATCTATCTTAGGATATTCATCATTTTTTCTCAATTTACAACCAATAACCATGGGAGTACATACTAGTTTAGAGTCCTCCATTCTAAACTTCTTTAACATTTCCTTAACATATATTGATTATGTAATGAATATACCCTTTTTTGATTGATTGAGTTGTAGCCCAGGGAAGAAAGTCATCTCTCCAACATTGAAATTTCAAACTCATTTTGCATCTCTTCTACAAACCTTTTACACATTTCCTCATTTCCTCCAAAGATTATGTCATCAACATACACAACGACAATCAGGATTTGATCTTTCTTAACTTTGAAGTAGAGATTGCTATCTGCAATACCCTTTTTGAATCCTTGTTGTAATAAGTACCTATCCAATCTTGCATACCAAGATCTAGGATCCTGTTTGAGTCCATACAATACCTTTTTCAACCTATAGACCATATCAAGATCTTATGATAACTGAAAATCTCTCGATTGTTCAATGTATGCCTCTTCTTCTAACTCACCGTTTAAGAATGCAAACTTTGCATCCATTTGATATACTTTGAAGTCTTTATGTACTGTAAAATCCAAAAGCATCCTAATAGCTTCCATTCTTGTTATAGGAGAAAAAGTCTCTTCAAAATCTATTCCTTCCACTTGTGAGTAGCCTTTACACACAAGCCTAGCCTTATTTTTAATAACTTCTCCATTCGCATTCAACTTATTCCTAGAAACCCATTTAGTTCCTATCACATTCTTGTTTGGTAGTCTTGGGACCAAATCCTATGTTTGATTATTCTCAATCTGCTTTAGTTCTTCTTCCATAGCTTTTATCCAATTCTCATCCCTGCATGCTTTAGTGACTATTTTAGGTTCTATTTTAGAAAGTAAACAAAAGTTTACTTGTTCCTCTGCCATAACATCTTTTCTTCTTATCAGCACACCTTTGCTTTTGTCTCCAATTATTTGATCCTTAGAATGATTTTTTTGCATGTACTTAGGAGTCTTAGGATTCTTTTATGAAGCTTCTACCTCTTCAACTAGCATCTCTTTTTCTTTTTCGTCTTCTTTCTCTTCTTCTCTATAAGGGGGTTCATCAGATTCATATCCTTCTATCAACACTATGCTTTGATGTGATAATTCATCCACTTTGACACTTGCACTTTCAACTATCTTCTTTAGCCTTTTATTGTAGCAGCTATATGCCTTCATCTTTGCAAAATATCTAAGGAAGATTCCTTCATCTGATCTCGCATCAAACTTTCCAAAGTTCTCTTCATCTCTCCTGATATAAAATTTTCTTCCAAAAACTCTAAAATATTTCACAGTAGAATTTTTTCCATACCATAGCTCATAGGGGGTCTTTGAACTATTCACTCTTGCTTGTCCTTTGTTAAGAATGTAAACTGTGGTATGAATTTCTTCTCTCGAGTAGACATCTAATAGATTTGATTCCTTCAACATGGTTCTTGTTGCTTTATGAACTATCCTATTCTTCCTCTCCACAACCCCATTCTACCGTGGAGTCCTAAGAGTTGATAAATGTCTCTTTATCCCATGATCTTCACAAAAAAAATTATACTCATTGGAGGTGAACTCACCACCTCTGTCATACCTTAAACACTTTATTTTCAAATCCATTTCATTCTCAACCATAGTTTTAAATTCTTTAAAACTATCTAGAGCTTTTGATATTTCTTTGAGAAAGGTCACCCAAGTCATTCTAGAGTAATCATCTATTAACAACATAAAATACCTATCACCTTGAGAGATTCTTGTTCTGATAGGTCCAGATAGGTCTATATGCACCAACTCCAAAGGCCCTATGGTAGAGTATTCTTTAGTTTTGAACCTCTTCTTTATTTTTTTCCAACCCAACACTCTTTGCAAATTGCATTGATAGGCTTTGTAATTCTTGGCATGTATCTCACAACATGAGTAGAGTTGATCTTCACTAGGCTATCAAAATTGATATGACACATTCTTTTGTGCCACAACCAACTTTCAATGATTTGTGACATAAAGCACTTACCACCAGTACCTTTGAGCTAATAAACATTCCCTTATGTCATTATTCCTGCAACAAGCAAAGTTCCAGAGCTTCCTTTTCTGATTTCACAACCCTTATCCTGAAACACCAGATTGCATCCTCTGTGACATATTTTTCCTACTCTGAGAAGATTATGTTGGACACCCTTCACATAAAGAACATCATTTGTCTTATGTTTACCATCAAAACTAATTAAACCTTTTCCATAGATCTTAGTAGATGTGTCATCACCAAACTTAACAAAACCACCATCATATTTCTCAAGTTTAAGAAAACTTACTCTTATCACATGTCATATGATTTGAGCATCCACTATCAATTATCCAGTAGTTTCTCTCCTCTCTTGCACGAAAGGCAGTCAACATAGTTCCTTCAATATTGTGACCAATTTCTGGAGCAATTTCCTTCACACAACTTTTAGGGTTAATAGAATTAGTTCCAACATTCAAAACCATGAACAAGAACACATCACTTCCATCATCTAGATAGTTTGATTCCTCATCATCAGATGTACCATTGTCTTCTTTAACATAATAACTCTTCTTGAAAGATTTTCCTTTATGATCTTTATGTTTGTTATTTGAAACTTTGCCTAGACATTTTGAAGCATAATGGCCTATATTTCCACAACTGAAACACTTGAAGGGTAATGTTGTGCAATTTTTACTTCCTTCCCGCTATAGCGGGGACCCTCTTTCGCTCCGGTTTTGGTGTTTTGGCCCTTTCTTTTGAGGTGATGTTGTTATTTAGGCATGTGCCTTAAAGTTTATTTTGAATGCATAAGTGTTTCCCAAAAGGTTATCCATTGAAAATCTTAAGTTCTGGATGAATTTGGGCTTTGCCACGATTGAATTTTCCACCACAGTTGGATTTTCAGGATCCTCCTTGGATTCGGATGGATGTGTTGGCAGGAGTTTTAGATCTCAGCAGTTCCATGGTCTAATTTTCAGTTCCACCCTATGGAAGTAAGTGCCGGTTTTAGGCTATCTTATCGGTGCATTAATGGCCATTAAGTGCTTTGAAGGCTAGACTTTACTTGATTTAGAGATCTTTTCTTAGCCATTATGTTCACTATTTGTCATTGTTTGAATTAGGAACTATGTCCTTAGAGTCTTTTAGTTGATGGTGGCCGGCTTTGGGCTATTCGGAGCAGAGCTATGGCGATTTCTTCAATGCATTCCTCGCCTGATTTCTTTATTAGGTACCTTCAGGCTTAGCGTTTCTTTGCTTCTAAGGTCAATTTCACTTCCTGTGGTATGTGTTTGATTGCTTTCTGCTTTGTAGATTGAATTTTTGGGTGGCATGTTGGTGACAATGTGAGAACTTGTAGAGTTTGGGATTACATTAGTATTTGTTTATTTAGGTGCTAGGGTTGTTCAGTTTTGCGTCCTTTGTCATCTCCCAGGTGAGTCTTGAACTCATGTATCCATCTACATTTTAATAAATCTTACCTGAGAGTAATTAGTAAACCCTAGTGATGACTCAACAGTGAAACAACTAAATTTTGAGCTTGCCTATGTGCTAATGGCGGATGAATAGGGTTCAGACCTAGGGCAGTGCCATATCAGGTGATTTCATTTTAAGATTGACCTAGAATGCAAATAAAATTCATGAAAGGTCTGTTCCCAACTTGCCCTAAGATAAACTTTTCAAAATCCATAGTTTGTTCAGTGTCTGGATGAAATCGGGACTCTCCATCCCTTCCGGATCCCCTTCGCTGTGACCATTCGAGATCGCTGAGATATCATATCGACCACCTTGAGGTTCATCGAAGTGGTCTTCCTAGGTTCGCATTGGATCGTCGTGACACTATCATTTTTACACCGATGAAATCTTGTATGCATATTAGTCGGTGAGACCTTTGCTTTTGCCGAGACCTCACCCTATGAGGAGATGTCTCATCAACATGCTTGTTCATACTCACTTTCGGTGAGACAAGTCCTTGTCGCCAAGAGGTCATAGCGGGATCTAGTAGCTTTACCGATATTCGCTTGCTTCGCCAAGACATCCGTCCTTCGGCGAGACCTCCCACCGAGCACTTTTCACTTTCGCCGAGCTTTGTTCTTTTCAGTCGCTGTAACCCTTCAAAGTCAGGGAGATGTCACGTAGGTCATTCTGTGTCTTTCCGAAGCCCTTCATAGGTTTGTATTAGGTCACCAGGATAGTGTAATTCTCATGCCAAAAGTCTTTCTGTCAGAAAGACAAACCTCATCGCCAAGAGCTCATAGCGGATTCCTTTCGTCTTACCGATCTTTCGTTCTGTCGCTAGGACTTTCCCTTTCGGCGAGACCTTTCGCCGAACGTATCCTGCTCTTGCTGAGTGACCTTCTATCGGGGAGACATCCATGCTTCACTGAGACCTTACCGTGAGCTCCCTACTCTTGCTGAAATCTTCGCTTTCGATGAAACTCCTAATGATCACCAGGAATTCATAGCAAAACTTTTCTCTTGGCGAGCCCTGATCTTCTGTCGGGGTGACTTCTTAATGTCGGCGAGAGGTTATGCCGATAAATCTCTTCATCGGCGAGACATAACGTAGTCACTGGGACCTTACCACATTCCTGCTGGTCACATGAGATGTTCCTCAGTGGCGTTCGGCAAAGACTTTATGGATTATTTGAGACTATCCATATAGATAAAATTTAGTGCGGCCAAAGGGATTACCTAAAACTCGATAGTCCAGGAGAGACAAAGGCGTTCAACGTGACTTTACCCCAAAGAAGATCTCTCATCGACATGACTTTCATATTCGCCTTCGGCAAGACGTGCCCCATTCGGCGTGACCTCTTTCCGAATGAATTTGTGCAGCCGAAATACACTCATTTGCTTCACTAAAACTTCCCCCTAGTCACCAGGATGTTACACCGAAACCACTAAGTCTTAGTGAAACCTATCCTAGTGACTTCCTTCGGCGAGACTCTCGGGAGTCACCGAGACTTCTCGGCGAAATGATTAACTCTTGCCGAAACCTGTGTTCCAGGAATCCCCATTGGTTCAACACCTTGCCTTAACCGTGGATGTCCATTAGGTCTGGATTTCTCTAAAATCCATTGTCTCCCAGATTTCTCAAAAATCCTCTTTGGCCCGTTCTTTGCGGAAATCCATCCCTCATGAATTTCCCCAAAATTCGGTGAAACATAAAGAAACGTGAGATAATTTGATCTGTTTACAATTTATGATGCATTTGATGATTATTTCATGCCATATTTGGATCTCTCATGTGATTTATTGATTAAAAATGATCAGGTTTGATGGTTAAGTAGGTGTTTCTTGGTTTTTTTGTTGGAATCCGATCGGTCTGGAATTTGCCGAAATTCCTTTCTGGCTCAGATTCTGCGGATGGTCTTGAAATTACAAAATTTATTGTGGTCAATTTATATGGAGTTTAATAACA